>JAAZTK010000612.1:0-18912 GCA_036507255.1 Megalothorax incertus
ATTTGCTTAATAAAATTAAATTGAAATTCCGACTTACTTCCAACAACTTCCAATCGATTATCAACCTTCAAAACAACATCTCCATTTTGGATTGATTTTCCAGTGCAGGAGTATCTTCCTTGATCTTCGGGTCGGACATCATTGACTGATTTTTTAATTCAGATTTAAGACCCATCAAAATTTTTTAATTAAAAATTCACTTACTGTATAAAATTCCATCTCTAATTTCATAGTCCCTGGGCATTGATCCACCATCGGATCTATCCCACTCAAAGTAGAGTTGTTCAAAGAATCCCCCTGAAAATAAAATTGGATTTAATTTGTGTCTAGTTTTGAAATATTTCCTTACCTTGAATGCATCTCAATTCAGCTCGGCTTCCGATCGGGAAATAATAAACTTCTTCTCTTGCTCCAGGATGAGGATGCGGTGGAGGAGGATAAGGGTGAGTTGGGTGAATCTGTTCAGGTCCCTGTGGTGGTAAAACGTCGTCAACCAACAATTGAATTCGAGCTTCATCAACCCCAGCGGCATTTTGCCCCACACAAGAGTAGGAAGACTCGTCATTTTTAGAAACACGGATTATTTCATAGACAGCCGTTTGAGGAGTTCCATAAGAGGTTGAAAAGAGATCGACTCCCCTGCAAAAAATACATAATTAAATTCTCTATTAATTTTAAACAAACTTTGAATTACTCTAGTCTTCCTGGTTGCAACTTTCTCCATGAGACTGCAGGTAGTGGATCTCCTTCAGCTCTACATTCCAGTCGTACTCTTTCTCCAGATTGTACACGAAGAGGAGTTACTCCTGGAGTTATAGTCAACCTAGGTGGAGATTGAATTTCAAGGGTTGCAATAGCGGTAGTTGTTCCAGCCAAGCTTGTAGCTTCACAAATATATTGACCTCGTTCTTCTCCCGTAACTCGGTTGAATCTCAAAACTCCTCCTTGGATCTCTTCAACATTCGGAGGCATTCGTTGGCCATCTGATCGAGTCCAGGTTAGTTTGGGAGATGGGATCCCAGCGATAACTCGACATTGGAAAAGAACACTTCCATCTCGGACAACCGTTTGCTTTGGACTTGGGTACATTTCAATTTGAGGGGCTTCCCTCCTTTCAACTTCTACTATGGCTGAAGCTAGACTTTTCCCACCGCTTGATTCGACAGTACAAATGTAAACACCTCTATCGCTAATTTGAGCTAAAGAGTAGGTAATATTTCAGTTAGGGCATTTATCAATTGATTTTAAAAAAAGATTTACCATTTGGTATTCGAAGAATCTCATTATTTGTATGAATATGTGGAGAAAGTGATCCAGAGACCTTTGACCACAGGATTGTAGGGGTTGGATTTCCTGATGGAAGGCATTTAATTTCTATTGTGCTCCCTTGAGCCACCGTTTGCCGTTCTTGTTCTATTTTGGCAGTTGGAGGTGATCTATTGAGGGCAAAATTATAGATTTAAATATAAAATTGGATTGTTAAATAAACTCGTTACTCACCCCAAGAAGGAAACGACAAGGCGAGCTTGAGCTTGTTTGCTTTCACCTGATGGACTTAGAACTGAACACAAGTAGACCCCAGAGTCTATATCTCTCACATCATAGAGAGTTAGAAGGCCATCAATGGATGTCTTTGCAGTTGATGGCAGGATTCCAGAGGATCTACTCCATTGAATGACTGAATTAGGTTCGGAGGAATCACACCGGAATCGAACAGTTTCTCCAGGGCGTGCTTCATAATCTGGCGGAGAGATACTGACGATGAATCCAAATACTGGAGGGATAGTCACTGGCCTAGGTGCATCCCCTTGGACGTACAATATTGTTCGAACCATATTTGAGCCATAAGCATTTGTTCCTGTACAATAATATTCTCCCTCGTCAGATTTCCGAGCTTGTGCAATTCGTAATAATCCTCCATGCACGCTTACATGCGGAGGAATGACACCGCCTGGTCCTCCAGACCATGTTAATCTAGCATTTGGGTAAGAGGTGCAAGTAAATTCGACGGGTTCGCCGACAGAGACTTGGAGAGATCTTGGTTGGATGGATACATCAGGGCGAGAACCCTGTGGAGGGCCTTCCTCGCCAACTGTTAGGACGGCTCTTTCTTTTCCAATATTATAACCATCGGATGCTCGACAATAGTATCCTCCAGAATCTTCAGGCCGAGTGTCAGTAATTAGTAAGAGTCCTTGTCCATCATCTCGGGACCGGCCTGCTGGAAGCAACCCCCCTTCCTTTTCCCATGTGACTCTCAGCTAGATTAAAAAAGTAATTTATTAGAATTTGTATGGATAAATGCAAATAACTGGAATTTACCGGCACTCCAGTCGAGGAGCGAGCAGAGCATCTGAAGGAAACGGTTCTTCCCACCTCAATAATTTGAATAATTGGCTCGGATATGAAAACTTGGATTTGAGGTTGGCTAATTGGTGGTGGTGTCACAAGACTTGGTCCATCCACTAAAAGATAATTAGAGAAATACCATATTTCATTAATATTATTATAATACCAATAAACCTTGATATTTAAAAAAACATAAAATACAATCAGACGTTAATACAAAATTTTGCATGCATATTTTTTTTACCAGGGCCGGGGTCAAGCAAAAAGCATAGGACAATACCCACGAGTTATTTCACAATCAATTCAAACCTGGCTCAATTTTGGCATAAACTTCAGCAACAACTCCTCCCTCCTCATTGGAAATTCGGCAAATGACTATTTCTCAGTTTACTCAGAATGGGTATTTTTGCTATTAGCTTATTAGTCCATTGTGGGTTAGGGAATAATTGTGTAAGCTGGTTAATTTCATGCTGCTCAGGTTCTGTTAGCGCATCATGCAAAAGTTCATCCCAAAGGGGAAAGGTATCAAATTCAATTTTTAGCCTAAGTCGAGACTCGTAGCTGCAACTAAATTCTTCTACTTTCCCCACTAGAGTCTTAACTTTCACCGGCATTAACTCTACAACAACTCGGTCTAAATAATTGTAATAAGGTTAGTTGAATAACTGTAATAAAATCATGCAAAAAATAATTTAAGAAAAGTGAAAGCATGCTTTCTCCGTAATAGTACCTCTTTGATCACAATTTGGCCCGGAATAACCTGGACGGCATTCACAAATTGGTCGTCCATTCTCAATATGACATCCCTCAGAGTTCTCACTGCAAGGGCATTGGCGACATGCTCCAAATATCCCTCCACTTCTGTCGCTTGGGTCGTGATAATAGTTTGCAATGCAACTCTCACAGGAAAGACCTTCATATCCTAATGGACATCTGCACTCTTCAATATCTTGGACTATTCCATTTGGTGTAGGTTGTCTAACGGCGTCGTCCAAAGAGATACTCTTAATGTGCGTCGATTCCATTTCTTCAGTGAAAGTGGCTCGGACTAAAATAGCTTGCAAATCAACAAGAACTCCCAAAAGATCCTCTCGGTTTGCTATTCTTCCTGGTCCATCCATATGCCTAAAGGAAAGATAAATACAATATTTTAATATTTATTATTATTATTTAGGGGTGCTTGATTTTTTTGATTTAAATCAAACCAACCCTGGACTTTTTAAATCTCATCTCCCACTGATCAAAACGTTTTGAACTTTTGACCCAAAACGTTTTGAATTTTTATCAATCCCATCTCCCATTGATTCAAAACGTTTTGAACTTTTGACCATAACGTTTGGAACGTTTTTGAAATCCCAAATCCTGCTGGTTCAAAACGTTTTGAACGTTTTGAAATCCCATCTCCCGCTGGTTCAAAACGTTTTAATGGTTAGAAATTGTATCTACCGCTGGTTCAAAACATTTTGAACGTTTTGAAATCCCATCTCACTGGTACAAAACGTTTTGAACATCTCCCAAAACGTTTTGAACGCTTTTAAATCCCATCTCCCACTGATTCGTTTTGAACGTTTTTAAATCCCATCTCCCACTGATTCAAAACGTTTTGATCTAACCGTATTGACCCAAAACGTTTTGAACGTTTTTATTATTTTATTAAATGCAAATATTACCTCCAACCCGAAGTTTCTGTAAGGCTCACAACTAAACTGACCTCCTGGAAACAATATTAGCGTTAAATGAAATAATCGTATGCAACATTGATTGATTTCCCTTACCTGTCCACTATAAAGTTGTCCGAATATCCAGTATAAAGATACACCATTATTTCCAATCAAAATCACATCAATATCTTCAATTGGCTGAGAATCGCTTCCAGGTTTGACGAAATATCTTCGTGTTGCTTTCAATTTCCCTCCATACGAAGTTATCTAAATATTTTTAAATGAATATCATAAAATTTATTTAAAAGAAATATAAATTACTCGATTTCCAGTAAATTTGGACGGAAGTGACCAGTATAGTCTTTCAGAACGAGCGGAATCCGGAGGGAATCGATAGATGAGTTCCTCTGCATTTTGATCCAATGTAATTTCACTGATTGTGTTCGTTCTCAAACTAAATATTAATGAAAGAAATTACGTTAATTATTTTTAAAAAAGTTACTTTTGCTTGATCATTCTATTATTTTATTACGTGTCAGTAAGGACAAAGCCATGAGGTTGAGTATAGAGGTGAGCATTAATTGACGAACGATAGAGATTGGCGACGGAGCACTCTGTAGATATTTTGGAACAAAAGCATTCCGAACATCCCTGAGGATTGGATTCTTGGAGGGAGAAGGTCCCAGTACGGCAGATATTACAATTTGGTCCCTCGACATTCGCCTATACAAATTTTAATTGTATATTTTTCAAGAATTCAAAATATAAATTTCATACTTTGCAAATGCAATTTCTTCCATCTGGGCAATTTTGACTTGTTGACCCACGTTCATCACAAAAGCATCTGGGAATTTCCAACTCACATTCTCCGGTTCTTGGATTTTCAGTATAGTAATTCTCGCAAATTTCACAATAGTCTCCGATACGATGATTTCTGCAATTCTATTTTGATAAAAATTCAAATTTTAATTCAAATTCAATCAAGTTTTTAATTCTTACTCTGCAAACTCCTGTCCGAGAATCACATTCTTCAGAATGCCCATTGCAAGAGCAAGGCTCACAAAATGCAAGATAAAGTCCATCGAGTGATCGGGTATATCTGGAAGGATTCAATAGGAATAGTAATTCTTGTAGATTTAATGCTTAATTAAGCTTATTAATTATTTTTACCCATATGCACACTCTTGACAAGATAGCCCGGTGTATCCCTTTGGGCAATTGCACTGTTCAACAGCATACGCTCTTTCTTGTCCAGTATTTCTCGGGACTGAATAATCAAGGATGACATCGCTCAGGCTAATTCAAAAATATAAGTAATTTAGAATTTAGTAGGTGCATTTTTTATTCTAAATAAAGCTCTTACTAAGCCTCGATAGTTGTAGTCGTATAGGTTGCTTTAATCAAGAGTGTATCAATATTTGCAAGAGCCATTAAGAAATGTTCCCTATTCATCACTTGTCCATCTTGCCTCTGAAAAATGCATCAATTTAATGCAAAATATTTATTTAAAAATTCAAAATCAAACCTGCCAATGTTGCTCTAATAGGGGGATTGAAACATGCTCTCTTTTATTTGCAGAAATTGGTGTTTTCCGGAAATAGAATAATCTAATATCATTTCCACTGATTTCAACATCTGTATTACATAAAAATAAAAGGATTAATACAATCATAATAATTCGAAGCTTTTTAAAAAGAGACCTGCAGCTGCATTAGGTGAATTACCACCACCAGGCGGGGGAACGTATCTAATTGTATAGTTAAGATTTCCCCCATAAGAAGTGGTCTTATCTCCGAGAAAATTGTAAGGAAGAAGCCAATAGTATATCTTGGGGGCATGACGAGAGAACTCTCGGAAACCAAGTTCTCGGTCATTCCGTTCAAATGCAAATCCTTCCTTGATTGTCGTCTGATGTGATTGGTCAACGAGGCTAAATCCGAGAGGATTGCTTGAGAAGATTGAAGTTTCCTAATTGGATTAAATCCGTTAATCATAAAAATGATAAATGCATATTTAAAATTTCATACCTGTGTCCGATACCAGCTATGTAGACGAGAATTTACATACAAATGAAATGATTAATTTATGGTAATTTATATTATTTGATAGGACCTTACCTTGAACTTGTACACTGCTCAGTTACTCCCATGCAGAAACAACTGATGCATCCGTATTGATTTGCAGAATGTAGGAAAAACTTATTGGGCTTGCATTGATTACACAAAATTCCAGTTGCAAAATTCTAGGAGAGAAAGGGAAATCAGTACCCGTCTTGCTAATCGTAAGTATTACTAGGTGCGTATGCTAATATTTAGCTCGGTTCTACACTTCAAATATCGCACAAGATTCTTATGAAACTCGTTTAAACGTACCAAATTAAATTATCCACAGAGAGCAAGTTAGAAAGGATGATAGAATAAAGATTATAAGCATTTTTATATTGCGGAAATGTTAGTGAACGTTTCTAAAACCCAATTACATTTATCCCAATTTCCTATACATACCTTGCAAACGCATCTTCCAGTTGCAGGGTCGGGGAAAGGTGATTCGCTTCCATCCGAATCGCATTGTACTCCTAATATACAAATAAAACACTTCTCAAACATAACACAAGAATAAAGCATTTCTCATAAATATGTCTGATGCATATGGAAGAGGTACATATAAATTGAAATTCCTTTCTTACCTGAAGGTCTACAATCATAGGGATACTCTCGATTCTGTTCAAATCCAACATTACACTGTTCGCAGTTTCCTAAATTTACCCCAGAATTAAGTAAATGTAAATCTTTCAAATATAATTGTAATAGTATTACTTCCAATGTGTCCATAATTGCAATTGCAGGTCACTTGTCCATCAGTATCCACGTAGCAGCTTGACCCTCTTCCTCTACATGGGCAAGGTCTACATCTATTCAACGAGTCCATATATTCATCGGCTTCACAGCGAATTGGTTGATCAATTTTTTCGCAAGTTCCCAGCCATGGGCCTTGCTCTCTTCTCTCATATCCAGGTGCACAATCCTAAAGAAATTTAAAAAACCAATTAAAAAAATTCATTGGAATTAACTTTTGAAGCTTACTTGACACGAGAGTCCCATATAACCCGGTGGACAGAAACATTTTTCGACATATATCGCATGAGCCTGACCATTGTTGACCTCAGTGGCAGAGTCAAGTCGAATATCTGTAATCGTTGTATCGAGTATAGGCCCCATTTCATACTGGGCTCTGAAACAAAAAAATATTTTAGATTTTTGAGCTGGAAAAAAGTGATTCAAAATTCAAATTCATACCTAATTAAGAATAGCTCTAGTTTGGATAGGACAAGCATAATTTCTGCCCTTGAAGCTGGCTCGACACCCTCCGCGGGTTGATCACTTCCGTAAGAGTGTACACGCTTAAACCAGTCACCTTTAAAGAGCAAAATAGAATCATACATAATTACCAACCATATAAGATGTAATTTCATCCAGATTCCGGATTTACCTTGTGCAAGACGCACAGCTACTTGATGCTCCTTCCCGGGGGACCAATTTTGTCCGGAAGCGAATATAAGGGTTAACCCATTGCCCTATTTAATGGATAAGAAAAATAAAGTTTCATTTCACCCATAAATACACCATTGTGAAAATAAACAATTGGGCTTCCTATATAAATAAACATAATCTTTGTATCTCGCAAAGAGATACAAGTATTATACTTGTATACCGTGATAATTATATCCGGAGCAGATAGGGATCTTCCAGTTCCTTTGTATTTCAAATTAAACCGAAAGTAGCCTCCATAACTTCTTAGCAAATTCCCCGTATAAGATGGTGGCAGTGCAAAGAAAGGGACGACCTCTGAGGGGATGTTGAATTGTCTGAAATTGGCAGAGATTTGAATTCCCGAAGGATGGACGGGTCGAATAATGGAGGGAGAAATGGAATGACGTTGTGCTGAATGAATTTCAATCCCAGATGGACCACTTTGAGATACCCCAATGATTCGATAATTATTCTCCGGGGGTGGAAGCTTTAAATTGAAATTTTTATTAGTCATGTCACATATAAACAAAAGGTCAAAATAGGTAGTATACCTGACTAATATAAAGATTGACACTGTCACATTGAGAAGTATGGCCAAAGCAAAAGCATGGAAGACAATCATTTATTGAATCAGCGTAAGAATTGAAAAACCCATCAGGGCAAACTGAGGCTCGGTTTTTTACAACAACTTGACAGTCGGGGATTGCAAAGGTTGAGCCAATATTATTGATTGCTTCACAACTGTAAGCTCCTTGGTCAATTATTTGCATATTTGTGCAGGTGAGGATTCCATAACCATTTTGACTCGAGGAATAGCATTTTTCTGGTACATGACCCCAGTTCCTCCTCCAAACAATCTCGGCAATTGGAATCTAAAAAGAGTTTAAAGAAGAGGAAAGACATTTAGTCCTTTACATTATAATTACATGTAAAATTAATAATCACCCCAATTGCGTGACATGTGATATTAAGGGTTTCTCCCCATTCAATTGTAATGAGGGGAGGAGGAGGACGCTGAATGATTGGAGCTGAACAACCGTGCTAAAATTAGAAGTAGAAATATAATTAGATTTCCTTTGCATACAATATTGGCACTCTTACCTCATCGCTACGGTCATTGCAATCAATCTAATTTCAAGGGATCTCAATTAATAAAGTTTATACAGATTGATATCAATTTTCTAACCTCTTTATCGCAGTGGAAAGCTTTCGGAATGCACTGATTTCCGGTTGCACATCTAAACTCACTATATCTGCATTCGGATCCAGGTGGTGGAGCTGTACAGTATTCCTCATCGGAGTTATCAGAGCAATCGTCATCTCCATCACACCTGATTCGAAGCACGTAAAAATTCATTCAGAAATTAGAAGCAGAATTCACAAAAGAATTTCCAGCTCACCTCCAATTTTTAGGAACACATCTTTTGTTGTTGCACTGGAACTCATTAGGTTCGCAATCTCCTTCTTTTTTGCACCCTTTAATTTGAAATTGATTCATAAAGCCTCATCTACATGATTTCTCCTAAACAAACTTACTTAATTCGTCACTCCCATCCGAGCAATCCAAATCCCCGTCGCACACGAGTATCTTATTAATGCATTCTCCCGATCCACATGTTGCTTCATGAATTCCACAGGCTGAAGGTGGGCGTGTTGGGGGTGCTTCATCTTCAAATCAAGGTAATAATATTAGATCATACTGGGTTATAAAATTTTGAACGAAAATTATAAAAAAAAAGTATTAAAATTGTTCAAAATACTTTAAACTATATTTCTAGATCTACCATAATTTACACCAAATAAAATGTATACGGCAAGAACGCTTTACCAATATTAGATGGAAATGTTAATGGGTCAATTTGGGGAAAGAGTGAAGAATGCCACTCTGAGTTTGATCCAAAGTCAAATTTTGACAATGGACCAGTGGATCCCATAATAGTACTATTCCAAGCTGCTTGCGGAAATGAGAGATTTATTTAGAGAGTTAAAGCAAAAGCTCATTTGTGTTAAATCGCATTAGAATTGATAGATGCTTTGAATTTTGATGTGATAATATTTATATCAATTCACTCCCAAAAACTTACTTTGCTCAACTCGAAGGAACACGGATACTCTAGCTCCAGGGGCTGAGGAGGAGAATCCAATTGCTTCACAAATATAAGTTCCACTATGTTCAACGGCTATATCGGGCATTTCAAGTCTCCCATTATAATCCCGAAGACCCTTGAGGAAGGGGAAGGCCTACACACAAACTTATTTATGTGTCTGAATTTATTATGATTTAATCAAAATTACCATCTCCTCTTGACCAACGAACCGGAATCCTCTGAGGTCCTACAGATATACAATATTTGTTTAAACTTTATTTCAATGTAAAAGGAAGCATATATTATATTGTTTTACCCTCGTCTCGGCATTGGAACACAACCTCATTCCCTGGATAAGAAAGGAAAAATTAATTAACTCCTCATCATAAAGTATACTTAAGATATTAAGCACTCCTAAGTGAAGAGAGTACAAAAAGCTTAAATAAAATGAACGAAATAATTATACTAATAAAAATGTTTCTTCAACTAATTTATGATTGTAATTCAACACTTTTTTGCTTCAGCTTTTTTCTTACCGACAAATGCTATCAGATGCGTATGCGTGTAATTAAGATTGCTCATTTAGTTTTTGGGGATTCACATGATAGTAGGTAATGGTATAATACATTGAGAGTGGTATTTGGATTTGATTTTTTAATAGGGTTGGGGTTTATTTACTTTATTGCTCACCTTGTTTTATTGTCTGGCTATCCGGATAAGTCTTGAGATTTAATCCTCCGGGGGGACCTGAGAAAAAGCATTAAATTAGCTTGAATTGGGAAATATCCGCCCAAAGGGGCAATTGGATTCAATTGGATTTCAACAGCAACTTACCATCGCAGTTTTGCTCATCGGAAAAGTCATTACTGATGGGGAAATATTTGATATTTTGAGTATCCGAATGTCTACATTTATTTACTATTTAATTAAAGCTTACCAATCATATTTGTGGTCACAAACGGCAGAGAGTGGAACACATTGATCTCTTGATCGGCAAGCAAATTCATTTTGGCAGTGAGGAACTGGTGGTTGGATTTGTGGACAATCTTTTTCATCAGAGAGGTCCAAACTTAAAAAAATAGCATAAAGTAACATTTTATAGGGATTATTCTCATAAAAAAAGATTTACCAATCATATTTCCGATCGCATTTCAGATGAACTGGCAGGCATTCTCGCGAGGAAATGCAACGGAACATTCCCAATTGACATTCTTTGAAAAATCAATTTTAAAATTAAGTATCGGATGTATTTAATAAGATAGTAGGTACAATATATTCACAAATTACCTCTGTGTGCACAATTTAATTCATCTGAGCCATCTAATAACAAAATACAAAATACCTTTAGCTAGCACTGTACAGATTTACCTAGATATAATTTTATAGAATATCTACCTAAACAATCGAACTCCCTGAAAATGTAGAAAAATAATATTTTAGAAGGTACCTACTTATTATATCTCCTTCACTTGTATTCGACATACCGATTGCAAACTTTAGATTCAGGGATACAAAATCCCCCAGTTTGACACTTAAATTGTCCCTCGGGACAAATTTGAACTGGTGGACGGCAAATCTTGTCATCTTCGTCAGAACTATCAGGACAATCCGTGTACGAATCGCATTTGTATCTGGCAGGAATACCTGAAAAAATGGTTTTATTTTTGCATTCAAATCAAGTTGAAGTTTATTACAATCTCCGGATGCGCAAGTAAACTCATCCTCTTTGCAACCCCGAATACAATTTTGCTCATCGCTTGACCTTCCATCTTTGCAGTCATCCACAGAATTGCATACCTTAAAAATTTACAAATAGATATTGAATCACTCGTACAATATGCTATGAATAATAATACAATATCTTGATTTGTACAATAATAGTACCAGAGTATTGCTGATACATTTTCCATTGCCACACCGGAAGGAATTTCGGCAGTCCGGGCATCTTTCCTCATCAGAAATTATTATTGCAATCAGGTCGCCCCTGAAAATCAATTAATTAACTTTGATGAATATGTACCTACGATAAATTGCAAAATAATAAGGCATCTATATTTAAAAACCCTTACGTCGCATCTTAAATAATCTGAAAAAGAACAAATAAAAATATTTTAAATATTATAGATGTGATAATTGATTTTTTAAGTATTTACTCTACCTGGAATACAGACGCCAGATCCGCAATCAAATTCACCGGATCGACATCCAGGGGCTATAATTTATTTAATTTAGGATAATAGGTAAAGCTATATTCATCCAATTTTAAATTTAAAGCATACTTTGACACCCCATTTCGTCTTCGCCCTGTCTACAATCTGGAAATCCATCGCATTTGAGGATATTCTCTATACACTGACCATCTGAGCATTGAAATTGGTAGGATTCACAAGGCTTGACTGTAATGTAAAGGTGATTTAGAATTTAGATATAATTTATAAATACTCGCAGTAGGTACTACTAATACTACTACCAGTAGTATACTATCTACTTCTATTAAGGACAAGTCAAAATACTGTCAAATTACCGTAATCGCATCCAATCTCATCAGCACTATAAAATTTAAAATTAAATAAGCACTCGGAAAGATTTTTAAAATCAATACCCGTTTGGACAATCTTCGATTCGATCTATAAAATACATTGATATTTCATTTATTACATAAATGAATTTCATTTAGAAGGAAAAAATCATTTCAATGAGCCCTTACCGCAGCGTTGTGCAATATTCAAGCAAATATTCGAATTTGGACAAAGATATTGGTCATGTGAACAACTTGGCCCTGTTTTTAACAATATTATTAATATTTACAACATGCCTTAAATGTATATGATTAAGCTATTAATGAACAATAAAAAATGATTTTGAATGATTTATAGCACCACTCCGCTATTCATCATTCAATTATCCCCATTTACGCACACTTCAAAATTCAAGTTCAACTTACTGGAGCAATTTCTCTCATCTTCGCCAAAAGGGCAGTCTGGTCTTGAGTTGCATTTTAGATTGAGATGAATACAGGATCCATCAAAACATTCAAACTCGGACAAGGAGCAATTAGGTTTGGCTAAAAATAATCATACAAATATTTAGCAAGTGTCTTTTTTGATAAAAGTTCTTCCTATAATTCACCCCCTAAATTGAGTTCAA
The DNA here is from genome assembly GCA_036507255.1 of Megalothorax incertus. Taxonomy (NCBI): domain Eukaryota; kingdom Metazoa; phylum Arthropoda; class Collembola; order Neelipleona; family Neelidae; genus Megalothorax; species Megalothorax incertus. Next base: position 12,775 of record JAAZTK010000612.1, read on the forward strand.
CAGGTAGGCTGCTAAATCAATTGAAGGGGGTGAATTGAGGAAAAACTTGCTTTTTACATTCCTCCACCATAGTGTACGACACGTTCTATCTACAATACATATTTTTTTAATACAAAAATAAATGAAACAATACTAAAGCATTCTGCAACAAAATATATGTAATCCTAACACAAATGACAAATACGCATTACGCATACTAGGTACTATCGTATTGCATAATTCAATATAACCTAACTTTGTAATACTGAGAAAGTACACCAGATATATATTTTACCCGACCCTTCCCAATTCCCCAAGATAAACTACAAAAAATTAAGTTCCTACATATATTCGAGATACTGATATCATATATTATAATAGATACAGGTACCTATCCGTATTACTCCAATATTAATCCTTTGTAAACCACCACGTATGAAGCAATTAAAACGCACACAAAAGCCCAAGGGTTCGTTTATTTCAGACGCCTTCCAGGATTAATTTTGATTGGTTAAAACAGCAGGTTTCTACACCCAAATCTTTGGATATGGGATATGAGATGTTTTAGGATCGGAAAGGAATTGGAAGGTGAGATAGGGTGGACGGGTGTTCCTGAAAAAGGGTAAAGGTCAAGCGGAATTTAGGAGTCAAAAGCTAAAGCGCTCTAAAGGTGTGGGGGAAATTAAAAGAGTCGTAAACAATGAAATATTTTACGTCTTTATTCCCTCGTAAGAGCACAAAACACAATAAACATTCGCAAATATATGGACAAATTGACAATTTAATAAATTTTTAGTAGCGAATTAGCCCGTTGTTTTATGCATATTTGCCGAGAAGGTGCTCGATGCTCCCTTCAAAGTAAAGTTTACGCCCAATTCCATAAAAAGCTTTTATTCGTAATATTGTAATATGTACAAGACAAATGGCAATGTGCATATTTTACATAGATTTCAAACTGATTCATTCGAAGTAATATAATACTCACCAATTTCGCAGTTTCTTTCATCGCTGCGGTCATTGCTTAAGGGTTTACATTCAATCAAATATGCAATTTAAATTAAAAGGGAAACAACGAAAATGTTAAATCTAATTACCAGTGATTGGTACCATCACAAACATATTGTTTTTTTATACATAGGCCAGTCCCGCATTCAAATTCCGTATTTTTATCGCAGTCTGGATTCAGTTAATCAAATCATATATATTAGAGGGGGTCAAAGGAGTACACACAAAAATAGATCAGGCCAAGAAGACACTTAAAGAGAAGTAATGCACACATAACACAAAACATGCTTTATAATACAAATATTATACGGATATTTATAGGTATTGCATATGTATGCAGATTTGACACCTACGGACGAAGAAGTTACACGGAAGACGGAAAGCTCAATAAATTGTACAGTTAAACAATGCATCAAGACATTAAATAAAAGACAACAAACTGTAACATTGAACGACGGGGTGCAAATTCAATTGCATCCACGTCCATTTTACCAAGCAACCTATGAAATATCGAACAATATAAACAGCAAGGAAATTCGATGTTATGGGGAGCCCGGAGAAATAATCCCCTAAAAGGAAGTGACATAAGTTGGTCAATTAGGAAACCAATGGTTTTTTTCAAACTTCCCCCCAATATATGGGGTTAAATGGGGTTTTGGGGGGAAGTTTAAGAATATAAAAATTTTGAAGCTTTTTAATCAATTTCTTAATTAACCTACTTATGTCATTTCCTTTTAATTGATTTAATCTCCCAATAACCATCGAAATTCCTTGATAAACAGAGCCGAGTACTCTATACGATACATGGACAAAACAAACATTTATAGCGAAAAAGCGAAACTAAAATTTCTTAAAATTGTTTATGATATTGATGACCGCTTCCCATTAAAGATATATGAACCATACAATACGGATACACGTTTGACAAAAAGCCGGAAAGGGGGAATTGATTTAATAAAATTTCAAAAAATCGAATTATATACCACAAGAAATATAAGGACTCTCATCACTAGAATCTCTACACTGGGGTGTTCCGTCGCATCTATGTAGGAAATTTATTAGCTAAATATTTTTTCCAGGTAGACTTTTAAAAAAATATTAAAATTAAAAGAGAACCTTAGCTTCAGAGGAATACATTGGCCATTTCTACACCTGTAATCCCCAATCTCACAGTTGAAGGCTAAATTTTAAATTAATTGTAATTAGAAAGAATACTGATAAAGGAAAGTATCGTAGCATGCAATACTAATTTATAGGAAACATAGGTTTAAACTTAAAATATCGACAATTTTTCATCGAAAAATTATCGTGCTGCCTTCAACCTTAAATAGGTGCAGATATAAGGTATAAAGGAACAAAAAAAATCCTTCAAAAATATTCAAAATGAAATGCCATTAAATTCAAAGCGCCTATGCAAAAAAAGGATTCCAAAATCCACAAAATATTTCTAATCCTGTTACAGTGTACACCCACTAAAAAGTATTAATCCATTATGGATGCAAAAAGTGGATTTTTTTTGCTGGAGCTAAACCCCAACGCCCCAAAGTCAAGCCATGAAATGCAATGATGTAATCTAAAATTGGCCCCAATATTTTTTGCACCTAAAAAAGGGCAGACACTTCCCCTTGGTTTGGCATTTGCAAAATAAATGATCCAACTGGCGAAAAAAATCAAAAAGTCGCTCGTCAGTCTAATATTGTAATTACACTAGCTCTGAAACTTGAGAAGCATTTGCAAAAATTAAACAAATTGTGCAACTTTATTTAAAACTCTATTCTGAAAGAGAGTCCCGATTTAAACTCACAAGTTTCCTCATAAGAACTCGAGGAGGATGGGAATCTAGTCGTAGTTGAGAATGAGCATAGCTCTAACGCTTCATCCGACCCATCCAGAAGACAATCCACGGTAGCTTGCATTAACAAGTGATTTTCAAAATGATTAGCATTAATTCTAACCTAAAGTTAATTGAAATTATTTTAACTAAACGCTTCATCAGACCCATCCAGAAGACAATCCACGGTAGCTTGCATTAACAAGTGATTTTCAAAATGATTAGCATTAATTCTAACCTAAAGTTAATTGAAATTATTTTAACTCACAATCACATATTAATTCCAAAGGTATGCAATCCTTGGAAGTTTTACACTCAAACTCAAACTCTAAACAACCTGTGATGAAGAGAGAAAGCAAACCTTACATTTAGGATTAGTCTTGTTAAAATTCCCAATAAAAAACTCTACTTTGTGTGGAAATGAAAAAAAATCATGAAAGGAAAAAATGGGTTGGGGCGATTTACATTTACTGATATTGCAAAAGTGTAGATGATTCGTTAAAAAGGTCAAATATGCATTCATTTCAAGGCTTGGGAGTTTTATGTCAAACTTTAATGTTTGAACTCGACTCATCTCATTCTGAAGCCTCCTACTCGGGCAATCCCCACCTCCTCCTCAGATAATAACTATTAAAATCTTTGGCTTCTCTCATTACAATTAATTACACTGTGCAATTGCTTCGCCCTCTGCTCCTCCGAGACTCGGGCCTGTCACAAATATGCAAATGCAATTTCTTTCTGAATCGCACCGCGTCAATCCTTTCTTCACTTGAGAAATTTGCCCAAATTTTTTTGTTCAACAGCTCTCCAATATGGCTTTAAAAACTTGAACATAATCAAGTGCTGGACCAGGATATGCCTGGAAGCCCCTCGTCGGCTTATTGTGCTTATTTGATTTGGGAGTCTTGGACAAAGTGGAAAAAATGCCTCAAGTTTCCCCATCCTATTCTGTAAAACCTGTTAAGGGTTTTACTCGAGCTCCTTGATGATGAGTAAATACAAAATAGAAGCATGTTAAAGCCGGGCTACTACTCCTTTATAAGTGGATAATTGAATTGGAGGATGAAAAAGAGCGAAAGTCCACTGTCATAATATTGAAAGTACTCGTACGGATAGTACCTAGATAGGGAGCGAACAAAGAAACATTCCTGAATTTTTATATGAGCAAATTATATAGGAGACTTAACTTTGTTCAATTTGAGAGAATGATTTTATGAAAACACTCTGGAGGGGCCCTTGAGGTTCCAGCCTCCAGGTTGGACCACATCTAAAGACTATTTTATCATATATGAATTTAATTTAGATCGAAGCGGTGATTGAATTGAAAGAGATCAATCTAATTCTAATTTCTAATTAATAGGGCGAGTTGTATACAAACACTACCAAGTAGGATATTGAGGATGAGTTTGGAACATTTCCTCCGTTAAATTCTCCAGGTTGGGTTTAAACTAATACTCTCTGCCTATACGAGATAGGATTCACGTGCTCCAGAATATTGTATATGCCTCCATATTCTTGCCATCATGTCAGATCTTCAGAAGCGATATGTGAAATTAATGAAATTAATATGAGTACCTACACGATGTTTTATACTTTATCCTATCAATTTGCTTTTAAACTCTTTTTACGAAACCTTTAATATAATATCCGCTGAAACAATGAACAAGTTCTCCGATATTCAGCCATATGAGTGCAATGCGTTTTTTATAGAGCGAAATCGAGATTAACAAATACTCGGAGCTCACGATATTCCCACGAGAGCGAAGGGCTCATAGGCCGTTATGAGGGAGAATACAGCACTATATTCTAACTCATATAAAACAATGAATAAATAAATGCTTGAGATTTCTATCAGACTTGAGCTCTGGAAGGAACAATACAGATATTATATACTTCAAGTTCATTGTAATACCAATATCATATGGCTTGGGTTAAAGATGGATCTGAATAAATGTCAAAGGAAATTCCAGGTTATGACTTGACATGACTTTATGAAGATCTCTATTATCAGTATTTTGGGGAGTGCACTAATTATTCTAATTTATGAAATATGGGTAAAATGGATAGAGAAAGAAGCTTAAAATTATTTCAAAGTTAACTGAAGGAAATACAATTCAAATGTATCATATAGCTTGTCATACCTCTCCTGGCACGTAAAAGCTCTGGCTCAGATCTTACAGAATCATTTTGACTTTGTCCAAATTGGACGAGATGCAAGAGCACAAAGAGAGCAATAACCAGTAGTGTTAGAGAATTGTATAGTTTGTTAGGGAAAGTAGAAAATTCCTTTCCCTTTCTTCTCAAAGTCAACTTGTTGGATTTAAATTGGTTCACAGATGTTGATGGAGCACATTTATGTATACTACNGGGAAAATACCGAGGAGATTTTCACGGGGGGAATGAAGCTTAAACTGTCGTCTCAAATTCGGGTTTATAAACTTGTACAACGAGAAGTTTGTAAAGTCACTTATTTCCTTCCGGGACTTAAGTCTCTCCCTCCTTCTCCTTCCATTCTTGAGGAATTAGGAGGAATTTGAGTCGGCCTAAAAGGCCATTAGGTTCTAGTCTCTAGAGCATAAAATGTTTGATCACTCTCGTATGAACACTACCGACTTGACTCGAACACAAAGAGTAAATGATGATAAACGAGGGAAGAGATTCGCGAGATGGAAATGAGTGGGCTTTAACCGAGCTGAAGCGAACCAAGCCACTGTCAATCAACCAAGAACCGCTAAAGACTTTAAAGGGGTTCCTCAGAGTCCTCTCCCTTGCTATCGACTTATTATAATCGAGATAAGGATCGTACTGCAACTATTATAAGATCAGGATGAAAATGAGATCAGAATCTCTTTATATTAAATATATGGCGAATACAATTTGAAGGGAGATGCGTTTAACACAAGGACTGGATGAATTGTGAATGTTTAGCAGGGAAGCAATAAGATGCAATACATTGGAGAATACAAGCTTGGAAGGAGATGGGCACCTTATTCAGTTATCTCTTTGCATATGACTGCCTTGAGCATATGTGTGAGCCCTCATGCTCATAATCATAATATAGCCAAATAATCCACTGACCACTCAGCAAAAAGCCCACCCCTTTTTTGTTGAAGCCTGGATCAGGCACAGACTTACTGGCTATGCATTGTTGTACAACTCTATGCAAATATAGTCATCTCGTCATCGTGTTTCAGTAAACATCATAATCGAAGGATTACGAGAAATACAAAGCTTCTATTGTAATGTGAAAATGCGATAAATATTAGCCCGATTATTTATCGTTCGCGGAATGACAGAGATTCGGATCCGCCAGAAGAGTTTTT
>JAAZTK010000613.1:0-18912 GCA_036507255.1 Megalothorax incertus
CAGACTTGCATCTCAGCGGGGATGCCCCTCTCGGCGGCACTTTAACCATCTCTCGAGCTTCTATTCAAATCTCAAATTGATTCTGAACGGAAAGGAATGCAAAAGGATGATGGATTTGCAATCTTAAGTCTAAAATTCTCAGAATTTCATTAATTTTTGTTTTTATTTCAATTCCCCAGGCTTATATGGGCCCAATCCTCCTCCAGCTCAACAACTTTTCCGCTCTTGGCAATCCCCTCACCCTCAACTCGATGAAAGACTTCCCCACACCACCCCCAATCAAGCGTACAGTTCAAGAAGCCCTTCGTACTCAATGTGAATCCGGATATCCTCAAGCAATAATCCTCAGCGGGGCCATCGGAGCTGGAAAAACATATACTTCAATGCTTGTACTTAAAGAAATCTTCGAGCTAGCGGGTGGAGGGGTTGCAACTGATGCATTTCGACACCTAGCTGCATTTATAAGTGTACTACGATCACTTGGAACAGCGCGTACGGCGACTAATATGGAATCCTCACGAATTGGACACTTTATTGAGGTACAAGTGACCGAGGGGAGTGTGTACAGGACCAAAGTACATTGTTATTTCCTTGATCAATCTCGGGTCGTCTCCCCAAGGCCAGATGAGAAGAATTATCACATTTTTTACCAACTTCTTGCGGGGCTGACACCGGAAGAGAGGGGGAAATTGCATTTGGTTGGACATTCACCACAAACCCTGAGATATTTAAATGGAGGATCCGAGTCTGGGCTTGAGGAGAGGCGGTGGGACAAGGTTGAGGATGCTAGGAGGTTCTCCGAGTGGAAGGCGTCCCTAAGTAAGTGGACCCTCCTGAAATTAATTAAGTGCTTTGCAATAATCTTGCATAAATTATGCCTGACTAGCAGCTTCCTTTCACATGCAAATTGTACAGGGTTTTTGACGAGCTCGAGATGAATGTGTGTCTTTTGCACACAAAAAGAGCGGATTATTTGCATTTTAATGAGCTTAAAGACTCGCCCGACTCGTTTGCTTTTGCTCCTCTTTCTTCAAATATTCAAATATTCTTTTTAACATTGTTTGAACTCTTCATCCTCCTCCAGATATATTGGGAATCCCATTCATGGATGTCCTCAGAGTCCTCTCGGCCGTCGTACTCATTGGAAATGTCCAGTTCTCCGACTGTGGAGGCTCCGAGATGCAAATCGAGGTATGTTCGACCGGGTTAAATTAAAATGATTAGAGTTACACCTCCAAATTGAGAAATCAGGCCGAGTCATCAGGTTAAATCTCGATGAAATGAGGAGGAAAAACCTGATTTACTCCTGATCAGATCAGATTTAAATAAATCTTGGGATTTGGAAGGATTTGAGGGGGATCATGTGGGAGTTTTTTGATTGAAATGAATTTAAAATGCCGGCTGGGATAATGATCATGCCCAATTAATTCGTAAAAGGCTTGATTGTTTGTGCTCGCGTTTAATCCCACCGATTTCTTTTAATTTCAAGGGCGAGGCAGAGCTTGAATCCGCTGCAAAACTCCTCGGAGTTGCCGAAACAGGTGAGAATTGTACACTTTTATTTAATTAATCTAATCCTTTTTTGTATTCCTTCCAGCTTTGAGGCAAGGACTAACTACGAGGACGCATAATGTCCAGCGGAACCAGATTGTCAGATCCAAGTGTGATTGGAGAGCATGTAACAACTCGAGGGATGCTCTCGCCAAATCTCTCTATGTAATAATCACTTTTAAAGATTCCTCCTGAGTGAAAGAAGATTTTAAATTTATTTTTTATATTTAAAGTGTCGGACTGTCGCGACAATCGTGAGGAGAGCAAACTCCCTAAAGCGTCTATGTTCTATTTCCGGTACCCTGAGCTCAGATTCCGCGGATTCAATCCATAATCAAGCGGAAGTGATGTCTCAGCATGCGAGTACAGTAGGGACAGCGGGTTCAAAGGCATCCAAAGCTTCAAAGTCGATGACAGCCCTTAATAATGCTGTCCGGCATGCCACGGATGGGTTCATTGGGATCCTAGATATGTTTGGCTTTGAGGATATCAAGCCTTCACAGTTAGAACACCTTTGCATCAACCTTTGTGGGGAGACTATGCAACATTTTTACAATACACACATCTTCAAGGCATGTATAGAGTCTTGTCGCGACGAGAGTATTAATTGCGATTGGGAGATTGATTATGTGGATAATATCCCATGTATTGAACCTCATATCCTCACTCCGGACTGGACTCCTCTCCATGTTGGATGTCGAGTGTGCGATGAGGGGTGGTGTAGAGAATTATGTGCAAAAAGTCAGAGCACACCACCGTTCAAACACAAGATTCCTTGAATCGACGCGACCAGGGGATGACCTCAAAGGGTTTGCAATACAACATTATGCGGGGAAAGTGCAATACGATGCCACTGACTTTATTGGTAAGTTAAAATAAGTCAAAAAATTAACAATTGTTAGATGCTTTGATGACCCTGACTATGCGATTTATAATTTAATAGAAACAAATCGAGACACTTTGGCTGATGATTTAATTGCCGTTTTCCATAAACATCGTAAGAAATTACCTATATTTAAATTAAAGATTTCAGTCCAAATCGTCCAGTTTAAATTTAAATATATGTATTGCATTGGTACTTTAGGGTGCAGCTTCGGGTTTGCAAGTCACCTCTTCTCATCAGAGTTGAAGGTACTCGGAGCCGGAGGAATTGAACCAAGTCCTCGAGGAATTTCCTTCCGAATTTCACCAACTTCTCATACAGAATTGTATGCTTTTTATATGAAATATGCTAGAATATGATTTTAAATAATTTACAATTTGTAGGCTCAATGGAGATGAACCAATCTCAACCCTCACACAAGACTTTCACACTCGACTCGACAACCTACTGTAAGAATTCCCTTGAAAAACAATTAAATTGGAGCTAATTTTAATATTTTTTCAAGGCGAACTCTGGTTCATGCTCGACCTCACTTTATCCGTTGTGTCAAGATCAACCATTCGGAGCAGCGGGATCTCTTTGACCGCCATTCGGTCTCCAAACAGCTTCGAGCCTTCCAAATCCTTGAGACTGTCAACCTGATGGCTAATGGATATCCACACCGGATGAGATTTAAAGCATTTAATTCACGTTACAAACTCCTTGCACCATTCCATCGCCTCTCGAGGACGGATGATCGTGCCACAGAGGATTGTCAGCTTATTCTAGAGTGTTTCGACAACTCCCTTGACCTTTGTATGAAGGAGAGAAGGGTTCATGTGTCAATTAGTTGGGCAGTTGGGAAGAGGCATATATTTCTTAGCGAAGGAGCGAGGCAGCAATTGGACTTACTTCGGATTTCTACCCGGAATAAAGCTGCAACCGGGATTCAAGCACTTTGGCGTGGGTGGAGTGTCCGGAAAAGATGGCAGAGGAATTTAAGCCGAATGTTGGGGCAATCCTCAGGCTCTCGGTGCCTTCCACAGCATCAAAGCCAACCCAGTTCAAATCAAATCTCATCGCCTACTCATAACTCGCATTCTGGAGGAGGTAGTAGTGGAGGAGGTGGTGGAGGAGTCTCAACAGCCACCATCCAGCAAATCCCTCCAATGTCAAATGGGCCAATGGCACCTCCAAACTCCCCCCAAAACTCAAATAATTCAAATTCCAACTCGAATTCGAATAATGGGAGATTAGGAAGCTTTAGTACAGCATTTCAACATCATCAAAATGCTTCAAGAAACGGCCCATCATCTTTCTCCTCATTTTCTGGCCATCATATCCCATCTTCGACATCCTCATTTGCACAAAATCATAATCCACGATCTCTAATCTCGCCACCACCCCCGTCAAACCCAAACGCACCACCTCTACCCGCCCCTCGTAACTTTTCCAATACACCAGGCTCAAAGGGAACCCTTCCTGGAAGGCCTAGACCTCAACCCATCATATGTACACCACCTCCAGATCCTTTGGAACGTTGTGATGATGAAAAACTACTACTTGTTCAACAAACTTGCAATCTTTTCGGTTATGATATGGTAAATTATTTAATTAAATTGAAATTCGCATGAATTAAATGTAATTTCTCAATAGGAAAAGCCACCACCCCTTCCTCCAAGTCGTTCCTACACCATTTCCGGAAATACAAAGTTGGGATACCCTCAAACTCGCGTTATGAAATACAACTTTCCTTCAGGTGTCTTTTATATAATTAGAATTATTTACCTCCATATAAATCCATCTGTATATTTCATATCTGATATCTATAATTTTAAATCTCGTATTTTTAGAGGGAAACATGCTTAACGGCGGAGAAGCCAAACTGCTCAAAGGGGAGGCTGTCCTCGTGGTGGGGAATTCCCCCAAAAGGGGCCACCTTCTCGTCGAGTTCAAAAACAAGACCTTCCATGTCCCATTTCAACTCCTTGACCTCAAACCCCGTTCCTCTTCAATCGAATAAATTGTTAATTAATTAATACAAAATGTGCCATCAATTTCTCTCGAAAACAATCTGTACAATTTTGTAAAAAAAAACCTAAACTCAATGTCAAAGTTCAAAGAATCCTCATATTGCTTTTATATAGATGCGCTTATTCATATTATGTAATATTTTGATATAAAGGAATCTGTATTTTATTATATTTACTCGTTGAATAAAGAGGAATGCCATGTAATGGCACTTTTTTATTTAATTAACTCTGATTCATAAATCTTAATGGTGAAATCCACATCTCTTGCTTAATCTTTCAAATTAAAGGGTCTTTGGTATATGACTAATGTAAATGAATCATTCTAGAGGGTATAAATATCCTACTTCTTAGAATTGTCAGCTCTTAAAAATCTAGATATATCGAGAATACTACTATACACATAGTACATTTGATAGCCCCATAATCTTAAGTCGCTGACCTCCATTATTAGAACCTCCCAAAGCCTCCAGTTTGCATTTCCTTTGGAAAGATTCAAGTTTCAAGACATCCAAACTCAAAATGCGGTTATTGTTTTTCATCTTTTTGGTTTGTACCACCGCTCAATTCGGAAGTGCTTACTTTCTGGACGATTCTCATCCGCAAAGCTCCGAGGAGGACATCTTTGACAGCATTTTTTCCATCCCAAAGTCGAGGGCCGTTGATATTTCCCCAAGATTCACCTCCTCCTCCTCTTCCGAGGAAGAAGAAGTGGAGGAGGAGAGAGAGAAGAGGACCTATGGAGAGCCATGTGCCCTGGGGGATCATTGTGACGAGAGCCGTTGGCTTAAATGCAAAATGGGAGTATGTAATTGTTCACTGCCATCTGAAATGGCCTTCGACCCGACCCTGGACCGATGCGTTGGCCGTGCAGGTCATTTATGCTCTCATTATTCTTCTGGACCATGGTGTAAAATCAATACCGAGTGTAAGGTGAAGAAATCAATATACCTAACAGGTTCGAGGGTGAATATGGGTGAAAAATGGGTTGCTCCCGAGGGGGCTGACCTTGGATCCGGGATTTGTCGGATTAATCCAGCAAAGTTGGGAGAATTATGCGGTAATGACCTCGGAAATCTTAAACTTAATTCAATTTAATTGACTTAATTGAATCTAGTCACTAATTAAGTAATTAATTACAGATTCGGACCAAGAGTGTGATCATTTTATGAGGTGTTCACCCGAGAAGAAATGTATTTGCGGGGTGGAGCAAATTTGGAGCGAAGAGACGAAGCAATGTCTCATCCTTCATGGTAAACAATGCAAAGGAGTTGATGGATCAAAGACACACGCCTGCATCCCCCTATCCGAGTGCATTTCAGACAAATGTGCATGTCAAAACTCCAGCGAACCCGTTGATAATGGAAGGAGTTGCAAAGGAGTAGCTCACGCCAAGTGCGAAGGATCCCCCGATGGATTTTGTAATGCTGAACGTGGCCTGGATTGTTTAGGTACCTTTCTTAGAATTAATCTTGGCTCTAGAATGATCCTAATGGCATTTTTATTAGATGGTCAATGCATTTGCAAGGACCCCCTAAATCAAAGATACGAAGAATCCAAAGGGAAATGCTTAAGCCTGGTCGAAGGCCCTTGTAATATGGATGAGAATTGCACATGGGGTTCAATATGTGACTCGAATAGGACTTGCACCTGTAAATCCGGGTATTCTCCAAATTCCGAGAGGAGATGTGAACGGGTCAAAGGTCATGGGGAGGATTGTGAGTCAAAAGAATGTGATCGAAGAGTAGGACTACTTTGTATTAAAGGAACTTGCAAATGTCCTCCCTCCTCCACCCTTGATGATGACTCCAAATGCATTGTTAGAGCTGGACAACCCTGTGGAACTCATACCATCATGGATCAAAAGATTTGGATTGGATGTGAATACCCGTACAAATGTAAAGAAGCCGGTGAATTTGGTGGTTACTCAAAATGTGCATCTTTGGAGGATTTGGATCGGTTTATGAATAAGGTTGATTTGAGATATAATCTTGCACTTTCAAATTCAAAGGAAATTGAGTCTTAAAATCCTTTTTTTAATTTCTTTTAATTAATTAAATTCAATTTACATTAAGAAAGTTTAAGAAATTGACAATAAATGGTAATAAAATGACATAAAATGGTCCTCCGGAGGTAGGAGCTCTCGAATCTTGTTCATAATCGTAGTACCAATAGTCGTAGAGGTCAAATGTCTCATTGGCTCCCTTGCTCAGGTGACATGCCGTGAAATAGAGGTTGGGGACATACCCTGGAAGGCATTGGCACTCATTCTCTTCACCATTGCAAAAGGCATGAGGAGGACAAGCGGTCTTAAGAAGCCAGGGGTATTTGAGAAGGTCACCCGAGTCGAGGGAGGATCTTCTCTTCTCATCTGCATTGCAATCCCCTCTGATTTTATATTGACAAGTCCTCTGGATTGGATTCCACACTTGGCTCTCATCACGGCAGATGCAAACTTGTTGATCTTTGTCACAAATTAAGAGTCCAGCGTAATCACACATTTTTCCAGGCTCTCCAGAATGAGGGATACACCTTTGGTGAAATGATCTGGGTGTAGGAGGGCGTGGGAGTGGAGGAGGAGGTGCTTTAGCCAGATGAAAGAGGATGAAAAGTGGCAAAAGTGACGCGAATTTCATATCAAAATCAGAATTTTGCGAATAAGCATTGGGGAATTGCTTTGAATTGGAGTTGAAATTAATTTAAAAATACTGGAGAGAGTTCAAATGATGGTTTTGAAATGATAGGTTAATTTTTATTAAAAGCTTAGTAGGAAATTATATTGGAGCAAGGTCTTAGAGTCCTATATTCTAATGATTATTTACCGGATGCACCTGGAAGGCAAATTAAATCAATATTTGGAACTCGGGGAAATATGCATTTTTGAAAATGTCATTCATAGACCAAAATATGCAATACAATGCCAATTTGCTTTAAGCCAAAGTATTCTTTTTAAGAGCATTTTTACGGACCCTAATAGTGTAAATATATGGGATATAGTATATCCGATATACCCATAATGAAGGTAGGGTAGCTAGTCTGAAGAAAGTTGATTCGAGTCCAAATTCTAAAAATAAATGAAGGGTGCATCTCTCAACTCTTTACAGATCATCTCTCACATTTACAAACGAGACTCTTTTTATTCATCCACAGTTCACTTTTTTATTTACACGAGCGAGGAGATCAAGTTCTGGTACGATACCTTATTTTTTTTAAAAAAAATGGACCCCAATTCACTCCTAAACGAAATTTACGAAGGTAAATTCAGTCCAAATGCCCCAAATCATTTTGAAGAGATTCGGCGTGACTTTGTGGATAGGATCTCATCAGCTGATGGCTTTGAGACGGCTTTCAAGAATTCCACGAGTGATTTGGAAAGGATTGAGTTGATCAAGGAGCATTTCCGGTGGATTCCAATTCCTTCCGACTATTTCGCAAGTAAATTCCTAATAAAATTAACCTCAAAGCTGCAATTATAATCTGTAATAATGAATTTTAACGTCTTTAGGGTTTGAAAAAAGCGGAGAGACCTCGAGGGTGCTCAGAGAAAGGGGGAATTCCGAGTTTAAATTAAATCAATTGATCTCAGCCTTTAAGGGATACAATCTATCCATCGCATATGCACCACCAGACTCGGAGGAGCTAGGCCTTTCCTTCGCCAATCGATCCTTATTTTTTTACCACATTCAAAAGGGGAAGAAAGCCCTAGAAGACATTGATTTGGCGCTCAGGAGCTCATTTCCAAAGGATAAGGTGGAAAAATTGAAGGAGAGGAGGACAAAATGCGAGGAACTCATCAACCGAAAGTCGACAGCTCCCGAGGAAGGAGAGGCAGAGCTCAAATACTTTGAGAATCTGTTTCGGATTAAAAACCCGCATCCGAGTCTCAAAGGCGCCGAGGATTTTGTTGAAATTGGGGCAGATGAGAGCTCTGGGAGGAAGTTGATTGTGACTCAAGAGGTTCCTGCTGGTATTGTTTTTTATGCTGTCAATTCCTGGTCTTTTAATTCCTCCCTCCAATTAGGAACAACTCTAATTTTGGAGCAACCTTTTGTGACATTCCTGAATCCGGAAGTGGGCTGGGATCGGTGTCATTTTTGCACCAAAAGTAAATTTAATTCAATGATTTCGCTTTAAAAAACACAATTTTTTTCCTCAAAGGGATTCTTGGCGGTGTTCCATGTCATTCCTGCACATTTGTAAGCAAAACTCTTTGAAGAAAGACTCTTTTTAGACGATTTGGCATTTAGATAGCAATCTTAATGGAACATTGAATTCAAACAAACACTTTCAGGCATTGTTTTGCAATGAAAAATGTTTATCGGGAGCCCTACGGAACCTTTCACGCCTTTGAGCACATCCTAATCCCGTATTTTTATTCATCGGAGCTAATTGGTGCGTACTATTTAAATGGTAGCAACCGAAATAACAATTAAAACCTTCATTTTTTCAGGTCAAACGGTGACAGCCACCCGAATTGTAACAAAAGTTGGACCAACTCGACTTTACTCGCATTTCCGGTCGAATTCCATTGAGGATGACTACTCTCTCAATCAGATTTACAACCTAATCTCTCATGATGACTCCTCTCATTCCATTAATTCAATCTCCCTTGCATTTCGTGCTTATTTTGTGGCCTACCTCTTGAATGAAGCCTCCACCTTCTTCTCTCAGATTTCTCCGGAGGAGAAAGATGGCTTTCTAAGCTGGATTGGAGCTCTAATATACCGATTTAGCAGGTCAATCCCATTTAATCTCATGTCCCTCACCGAATTAAGCTCGGATTCGGATTATTTCACGGGCCGGATCCGTCTGGACTCTGTCATCTCTCGACCTTTGGGCTGTGCCCTATTTGGACTCATCTCCCTATGTAATCATTCATGTTTTCCTAGCTGTACACATGTCAAAGTCCCTTGGACTGGACTCACGAGCATCCTAACCCTGAGGAAGCTAACCCCTGGAGAAGAAATTACTATCTCCTACGGCCCTTTATACAATAGCACACTTTCTAGAGAAGATAGACGGTCAATTCTACTGGAGAAATATAGATTTGAATGTAATTGTCCAGCATGTCACATGAATTGGCCTAAAGATCTGTCTCAAATTCAAGAAGATTGCAGGAGGATGGCTCTAAATGATATTAAACAGCTTGATGGGGTCAAAAAAGAGCTTTATAGAGCACAAGAGCTACTTAATTCATCAAAGGTAATTGAAGGGATGCGAATTCTTAAAAATGCACTGGATTTTATAAGTACTCATCTCCCTACACCTTCATTTCACCTTCAAGTTGCTCAAGAGTTGTTCAAGCAATGCCTAATTTTGACTATTTATAAAGCCAATTCAATTTTAATGGACCGAAATGATTGAATATCTAATAAAATAGATCTTGCTGTCATTAGTCCATTGTTTAATAATTTTTTATTGTTAACTTGAAAAGACAAATAAACAATCCTCGGGAAATCTAAGTTTTGAGGTCAGGATCCTTTAAAAAAAGGTGGTAAATATCAATGATTTTTTAATGAAAAATTAAACGAACTCGACACAAGAATCCACAAATCCTTCGGGTCCACAAATTAGAAACCTGATGGATTTATAGGTGGAAAAGTCTTTGATTCCCTCGGGTGTCCCCAGGATGTCAGTGATCATTTCAGGAGTTGGATGACCTTTAAGACCTCTCCAAGTCTTGACTAGACCACCCCAAAGTGAACCAGAAGATGTTAGAACAGGTACAAATTTAAACCAGGAGTTCTCGCGAGCCAAGGTCTCCCAATCAGCCTTGAGAATGATGTCTTTTTCCGTGCGATTAAAGTAAGTCAGGATTACTTTTGGGGGGACTTTAAGGGATTGGATATGTCTGATTATGGAGATGAATGGAGTGATTCCAGCACCTAAAAAACAATTAATTTAGGAGAACTCAATGGATTATTAATATAAAAGAACCTCCGGTTAAAATTAGTATTGTTTTAGCCCCATCTAGAAACTTTAAGGAAAACATTCCGTTGACCTGTCCAATTTGAAGGGATCTTGGCGTCTTTGGAGAAAGTCGATCTAAACGCTTTTTTTAAAATTAAATTAGTGTTTTTCAGGTAGATTTAAATTGATTAGTGGTACGATACATACCGGTGTTAAAGCACCCATTGGATAAATTTTGATGATTAAATGGATTATCTTTGAAGAATCTGGACCAGAATTTAGATGGGACAAGGATTTTAAGAGGTCAAGGGTCACTGGAGTGTAGTATCTCGAGTTTTCTATTAATTTAACCATAAATAGAATATGGTTATACATTTGGACAAGGTTAGGACCAACCATCAAGCCAAATTTTGACGTCAAACCCTGGAGGAGTCCCAATTTGAGCGTTTTCTGGTTTGATTCCGAATAGGATTACATTGTGGGTTAATTGGACCCTAAAATAATAAAAAGACATCTCTTTTTTGTATTGCACTTCACAGGCATAATAAGCTATTGGTAGTAAAAAAAATAAAAAATGCAAACTTGTAAGAAATTGAAGCAAAATGGCGATCCTCCGGAGCGGAAATGGAGCTTTTGAGGATTTGATTGTTGTGCCAAAGGGGCTTTCCAAGAGCTTTCCATTTTGCTGTAATTTAAGAACCGTATAAATATTAATGCCTTTAAATTTGGATTTTTTAAATATTAGATTCTTTGCAAATCGGGCATGACATACTTATTGGCTCATTTTTTCTCAGGGTCAACTTGATTCGATGATAATTTTTCATAAAAGTAATGCTTGGGCTCTCATTTACAACATCCCTCTCCAATTCCAGGTGCAAAAGCCACATCCTCACGGAATTTAGGATGAATTTAATTACTAGAATCCTCCCGAGTACCCCTACCGTCCAATTCTCTTTACTCAGCACCTCTTTTGTATCTTTAAATCCCACCTCGAAGATGAGTTCGTATTCAGTTTGAGAGAATCGAGTTCGTGGGAGGAGGGCTACTGTCTTTGGGGCTAATTTGCAATTTATTGGATATTAAATAATTAATTTAGATGCATTCACATACTCTTGATGACCTTTGCGAGGAATTGAGATGCAGAGAGTCGGCGTTCCCCTTTCGCCGGCCCTGGAGTACCTCTTTTTGGCTGGGCCGAAGGTTGGATGATCCCAATTTGCTTCCCTCCCAAGATCTTTCCATAATTAACATACGGATGAACCTGGAATTGTCAAATAATTAGGTTTATTTGATAGGAATCTGGAAATAATAGTACAATACCTGATTGAAAAGTTCAATAGCATCTTCAAGACCAACCCCCCTGAGCAGATTCTTTTTTCCTCCAGGATGGAATTTGACATAATTCGTTACATCATACACTTTACCTATAAAATAGCCGTATAATATTTAAATGTTAAATACTTCAGCTTTCTATTAGTACCTTCTAAACACATCCAAGCGTCATCTTCTTTGTTATGAACTCGCAAATCCTCAGGTTTGATGGGTGGAGGTCCTTTGGGCTTTTTACTTGATGCCCTGCTGCTTGAGGATGCCTTCGTGGAGGGTGTGGAACTCATTTCTAGCCCTTAAAATTAATTTAACTCTAACCTTAAACTTCAAATGAATGCCCCTAATTATATAATATGGAATTATGACAACTTTCAAAACATTTAAATGAAACACTTTGTCTTTATTCATCGATGATCGTTAGATATGAGTAAATAAATACGATATATAAAAGAAATACTTTGATTTTTTCGAGAGACTGGAGTGTCATCCGTACACTTTTAACATATATTATATGTATTCTTAATTAAAGCGATAATGACTTTTACATATCAAGAAGCGAATTTCAATCTATTACTACAAAATCTATACCTATCTATCGTAGTAGTGCTAATCTATTGTCCGTATTTCAAGTCTAAACTCATTTTTAAAACTAAAAACTTATCCTAAAATAGCATGTAAAACTTAATTCATAAAATAATAGATATCCAAACTTAGGATTGAGGAGTAGAATATAAAAATTAAAAGTTCCTAAAATCTATCGCAGAATATCAAAGTTGAGTAACGTATGGCTAATACGATCGATAAGTACATTAGGTTGGTATTAATTAAGAACACTTGTAATAATATAGTGTATAACAGTTTAATAATAATTAACAAAGTAAGCGCATTTTGTAAAGTTAATTAAAAGGTAGGTAATTAAGGTTGGTATTGTGAATGAAAGAGTTCATGTTTAAAATCACATTTGTAAAATTGGATCTTAAATTTAATTAATTAAAGTTCCTAATTATAACTAAAAATCAGCTAGGATCCTCAGCACATCTTTGTATAAGAGTTTATCAGCATCCTTCCCCAGAAGGAAATCAAGGTGGTTGAAGAGTGGATCTTTCTCAATCTTATATTTCCCCACTAATCCAGGCAGCTCGGAGGCAAGTCGGTCGATATCCTAATTAAAAACAAAAACAATTAGCTATATTTTAATAATTAGGTACTAATTAGTACAGTAGTTTGAAATATGTATAGGTACTTACTTTGGGTACAATCAACCAGTCATTCTCTCCGTAGAAGATGGCAGTTGGGCATGTGACCTTTGATAGGTGATATTTTGGTGGTTCTGGCTTTCCATACTTTTCAAGGTTCTTCGCAGATGACCCATGGTCATAGGCTTTAAACTCTTTGGCCATTATACATTGAGAAAAGTAGACGATATTCCTATATGAAGTGGAGGATGGGAGATGCTGAAGAATGATGGGCAATTGTTTCTGAAATAATTAACAAAATTGCATTTAAAATTACATGTTTCATCCAGATAAGCTTCGTATTATGTTAATACATACATGAATATTGAATACATATTATATAGAGTTTTAGAGTTGGAAAAATTTAGTTGCTTTTGTTTAGATATCGGAGGCGTTTCCCCTTATAGATATTACATTTATCGGGTGGGTATAAGCACATAAGTATATTACAAGGGTTATCTACGAGAGATAATGCTAAATGTAAATAATTACAAAATACTTTTAGTTTGGGGCTAAAACGCATTGAACGCGGCTGAGGAGGATGGATCGATGGATTAACCACTAGTTTCTATTTGTTTATTGTGGGAATTATCTTGAAACAATACACACTTGAGCACAAATTAATGCTCATTTAAGGGCTCGACTCGTTCAATACACTATCTACGAACATAATCAAGATCGCATTATAAACTTTAAAAATTACTCACCCTATTTAGCTGATATACGTTGAAACCACAGATTAGGAAGAAGAGGTTATAACTACATCAAAAAAACCATCCAATTAGAATTCTTAGTAAATTAAGTCAATTAAATAAGTAATTAGTATATGACTTACTATAATTCTTGGAAGGATTGGTCGGCAATCCCGAGGCAGTGCCCAAGAAGTTCGAGGACGCCTCCAGAAGGCATAAATTCTAGCCCAATTATATCTTCCTGCAAAGGAATTAAATGCCATCAATTAACGAATAGCAATTAAGCACTATTACATAAGATATATGGCCATCAGATAAGGTGTCTAATGCGTATTTAATTTTAATTGATAAGAACTTACAAATTGAGCGCAGATTGGAGCAAAGAATCGCAATGGAGAAATCATCTAGAATCAAAATTATAGATTAAGTAATTAGCACTATTAATTGTACTTAAGTATTGTACTTGGAAATCCCTACAATTAGTATTAGTTTAGGTACTTACATTTGAGACATAAGTGGCTGGACCTGTAATAAAAGATAAGATTAAAAAATATAGGCTAGGATTATATAATTTATTTTGAATTCCTACTCAAATGGCCGATTATGCAATAATAATTTGTGTACGCACTCACCCAAAGATATGTTGATGTCAATCTTGTTATTATACTCGGGGTAGGTAGACATACAGATAAAAAATATACCGCAACCTTGCGAGTGGCCTTAATGATTTAGAAATGAAAGATTAGCATTTTTGAGGGCAATTAAATTAATTAAAAGGAGGAATTACCGATATATGAGAGGGAGGATTGACCGGAAACTTCTAGAGCTTTATCAATACAAGCTGGTACATCGTAGATCCCCATCTCATGTTGGCTAGAATCAATTAAATCATTATTAATCTATCTAGGAAGATTCTTATGAATTCTAATGCTGATTCATAATCATTAGTTAATGAATCATAAATAATTGTGGGTGAAAGATCAATCTGTTTGCGTATGGGAGGATAATTGAATGATTTCTCACCTAAATTCCCAATACTTTCGAGATTTGGTGTTGAGGGAGATGTGTTTCTTGGAATATTTATTCCCACGAGAGTTCCCTGCAAGGTAAATTAATTCAAAATTAGATAATAATTGCGATTAGCTTCAGATTTAATTAAATTTTAAAGAGTTTTGCATACCTAGCCATACATCGAAGCCAGAGTCTGCTAGGAGGAATGCTGGAGGATGTAGAAAAAACAAGATTAGTATTTATGTCATTATGATCTGGTATATGGGGTAGACTAAGACAATCTAATGGGTTCTAATGGACTCATGAGGATACGATCTACGATAACAAGTTCCTACTCATCTCTGAAGGTCGTCCACATTAGCATATGACGATGGTCAAGTGCTCACGAGGAAAACCCACGAGTAAATAAACGTAATTCTTACCCAGTGATTTTTCTGGGCAATTCACCAAATAGTCTGCACAAGAACCTGTTTATATTCGAACGATTAACATTGAAAACAATACCTACTTATTTCCGCATAATCCAATCTATATCCGTATATTTTAATAGGTATTTACCCAAGAGTCCATGCTGAAGGAAGATGCACCTTTTATTGGTCTCTTTCGAGGAATCGGGGTGTCGGCCATGGGGGATTCGGAGTAGGGTGAGGATGTAGCCATCATTTGTGGTAACCTCATGCTTCTCCACAGGATATCCATAATTGGTCACTAGCTGAAACTGCATTCCCAAAGCAGGAAATGATATTAAAATGAAATTGAGATTAAAATGGAGATCTTACAATGCTAATTCCGGAATCTGGGTGTTCCGTTGAGCACTTTTCGTCAATATACGAGTCAGCAGACTCTAGTAGCGGTGTAAATGGGAAGTATCCTGTCCATGTTTTGAGGGTACGCTTGAGGAATCGAAGAAGTGATGAGGACAAGTAAGATGTAAACATGGTCAGAGCTCTTGGCATAATGATTCGATTGGAGTAGTGAAGAGTAAGTTGGAGGATGGTAAATTCGAACGGCGCGGCGTAGTTGGAGCTTATGCCCAAATCCCCCCAAACCAACAATCCCAACTTAGGATACAAACAACACCCTATACTGCTCTATATATCAATAATTCCTTCTTCACAAGTGTTGTGGGATTATCAGAGTTGAGAACGAAATGGAATTTGATGATGTTTTGGGGGAAAACACAGCCTACAATATGATAAGACTTCTCTCCTCCTTCAACTATCTCTAATTCACTTAATAACTCTAACTGTACCGTCCTATTCCTCCAGAGCTTGAAATGATCTTCTTCTATTATCACTCAAAAAATCCTTTTTTTATGGCAAAAAAACCGTCCAATCTCAAGCAAAGTATTTGGAGGGGAGATAAGAGTCGGAGGATTGTTCCCAGACTCGGAATTTTTACTATTCCACTTGAACTATTGTATACTATTACAAATGTAACTATTTGGTTGGTATTAGGATATCTATTTATAAATCTAGTGAAACTGGGTGAAGGTAGATAAGGTTTAGTGGCTCGGAGAACCTCTTGAAATTCAAAATAGTGTGGTAGTACCGTATACAGTAGACTGGTAGGAGGTTGGATTTGTGAATGCGGGAGGAGAGCTGTATTTATTTACTATTTATCGGTGGGGGTTACACACACACTTTTGTATAGATAAGACTACTACGATTCAAATTAATACTATTTCGATAGCCTTCGACATTTGCATATGCTCTCGGGTAGTATAATTGACTAAGGCTTGTTTTTAAGTTGATTTCTTATCTCTCCTGGTCTAGTTTGAATCAGAATCAAATTTTGAAATCTTGATTGATAATCTCAGAGTCGGAACAAACCCCTTTTAAATCTTTTGACAGTATGTAAAGATCAATAAGATCATGGGACATTTAATTTGTGTATTACAACTACGCCTCAATGAATCATTTTAAATTTATATTTATTTGGAAGCAAAAATGATTAGGTTATGTGACTATATTAGTATAGGCTGAGACCTCTTTTTCCTATTCGATGGGAGGGCTTCTCTTCCTTTCCTTCCAGAAAGGCCTATAAAATTATAAATGACAGTGGACACTTGTGGGTTTTTGAGAGAAATGGGAGCAGCCTTCGACGGACCGAGGGGTAGAAGAAAGAGAGGTCTTTGTTTTACAGCTTGTATAGCTACATATATGCTAAGGGACATTGGTTAAATATTTATTTTGATTGCTCAATGCCCCTCCGAGTCGATTGACGAAAGCTGGACAAGTCAATATATCATACTTATATGTATGAGTATACCCGCAGTTCCTCCTTGTAATCGACTCGGCTCGACTTGACTCATTATTTATTCACAATATATGGATTTTAAATGACCCATCCTACAACTGACGATGGATTCCCAGAACTCAGGACTTCGAGTATATTCTAGAGGTATAGTATTGTAAAGGATTACTCAATCCATCAATAGATTCCCGAGCATCTTAAATTCTTAAACCATGCTAAATTGATAAGGATGAGGAGGAGGTGGTGGTGGTGGTGGCAGAGGAGGAGGAGGAAGAATAAATGGCAATGAAAAACTTCATTCAAATGTGTGGGAAATATACCAGATTTCCAGGATGAAAAAAATCATACAATTTGGGCTTTGATTCAACGAATCTAATGGTTAGTTTTAATTGGAATGAATTGATTGGATTGGATTTGGAGGTAGTATTTAACTATTTACATAAGTATTTTGACCTCTTTTATCTATTGAAAAACACCAGATTTCCAATTATTAATCCAAATAAACTCTTTATCCTATCTGGCAATTGTGTGTTAATTTAAAAATCGCATTTAAAAATTAAATGCGACCAAAATTTGTCAATCCTTCTACTATCATATACTGTATTTTACACAAGGAAGATAAGAGCGCTAATATTTCGATACAGGATTAAAAAACAGGCTATTATCAATCAATTACATTTACAGACAGATAGATAGTATTAGATATTAGTAATGGGTCAAAGTCCGGTCAAATTGTAACAATTTTATCGGTGTTTGTCCAACGTTTGTTAAAAACATTTACCATTTATGGCTCAAGAGCAAATCTACTTTAAAATGGATTCTATTCGTGTTAAATCGAATTTAATTTGGACAGAATTGATTTTTAAAAATTAAAGTCATTTAAATATCATTTTTTAATGAATCGCTCCCAATGAATTACAGGCAAAACAAGTCCATTAAAAATCCAATTAGTTAAGATAAGGTATAATATAAGATCATGTTTTGACACATCCACCCAAGACGCCAAATCCCAATATACGCAATTAAATCAAATTGACATTTTGATTTATTTCTTTTGATTAAATTCCTCAGAATTAGTTTCCGATTAGTGGAAAGTCAAATATCGTTGTTTGTAATAAATTAAATAAATTAATACTGCACTGGAAAGTCAAATAAATATATGATTTGTGTTTATTAAGGCCAATCCTCGAGATAATGGGGATTTAACCAATGAGGATTTAATTATTTAAGAATAAGGAATTCCTTCAATTAATTTTTAGAAATGATTAGAGGAATTTTTCCGCGATTACGTCACCCCAAATTATCTGAAATTTCAGATTATCTGAAATTCTGGAATCTGAATGCATACAAAAGTACAATATGTACGATACAATACAAGCTAGTTTAATACTAATCCTAAATGTAAATCAGGGAAATCCGAGATTTTGTTGCATTGCATTGATATCCTAACCTAATGAACATTTTAGGTGTCGGTTTGAGAAAGATAAATTAAATTATCGATCTTAAGAAGTATTAAAAATTAATATAAATTCTTAGTAAGCTTTCAAATGATGGTGATGTGGACAAGAGTTGGTTGATCTCATTAAGACTAAATGACACATTTCCCCCAATCTGAGAAATGTTGGTTGGTGAGATTTGCAAAATGCGACTTGGCTTGAATTCTTTAAGTTTATGTGAGTTTATGCAAAGCAAATAAAGATAAATTGTTATTCACTCTGAAGGGGAATATCAATCTCCAGCCATTGCATTGCACATTAATTATTATAATTATCATCTCGTCATGAGTCAATGAAGATGGTCAACCAAGTTTTAGTTTTGAACATTTATTCTCGTAAAATGCTCATCTTAGTATGTACATATGCTAAATGAAATATTTATATTATTATTCAAAGCATTTTTTAATCTATTCATATAAATTTATTATTATTATTATTATTAGAGCTTTATTGTCTTTAATGTTTTAGATCAAAATAGATCTAGTTTTCAAACATTGACGCGTCAGTACAAAGGATTAAATAATGAAATTTTGAATTTTA
>JAAZTK010000614.1:0-18888 GCA_036507255.1 Megalothorax incertus
TTTGCAAAGGAAGTTGTTCCACTTGGGATTTTAAATAGCGATGACCTCGTGACCTGCTTTCTTCACTTTTTACTCCTCAATGAAAATACAGAGTTCGTTAAAAATTTAAATTTTTTTATTAATAATTTATATTTATATTCATAATTTATTATTTTTATAAATTTTATAATTTCAGGAAAAAAGATTCCGAGAGGATCAAATTTTGCAGTAATGCCAGAAATTACTGTTATTATAAGAATTTAGATTTAAGTAAAGCATAATATGGGAAATTTCACCCTTTGAACAATATGCAATTTATTGTATATATGTAATTTATTGAAAATGCAAAAAATTGCAAATTTTAATATTCAAATTTAAAAAGAATATCTAATAATCGTATATCTGACACAATATGTTAAATATTCCATTTGTAAAAGAATTTTAAAAATAAATGTAAATATTCAAAAAAAATTTTATGAGCTCAAAACGCCCGAAGAGATGCATTTAAATTCGTAGTTTCGGGGATGAAAGTGTTATCTGGATTATACAGATATAAGAGTATTTATATTTAAATTTAATCAATTTAATGAAGAATAAATAAAATTACAATGCTTTTCAAGTTCTTGCAAATCCTTCAGCTGATTTCCGGTAATAAATGTGATTGCAAGTCCTTTCCGACCATATCTTCCGCTTCGACCCACCCTGAGATATTTCAAAAATTTTATTTTAAAATATATATTATTGGATTTTAAAATATACCGATGAATATATTCGTGAACACTTTCCGGAAGGTCAAAATTGATGACTACCGACACCTGCTGGACGTCAATACCTCGGCTTAGGAGGTCGCTGGAAATCAGGGCTTTGATGACACCCCTTCGGAAATCATTTAGAATCCGCTCGCGTTCTCCTTGCGGGAATTCTCCTTCCTATTTTAGAATTTTTTAATGAATTTAAAAATTCATTAAAAAATTCAAGTCCAAATCTCCCTTACAATTCCAAAGGCCGCAATTCCCCGAAGTCTCAATTTATTTGTGAGGTCATTGACTCCATCCCGGGTATTGCAAAAAATAAATGAATGCCTATCTTGAAGGACTGGAAGTATTTCCGCGAGGATGTCAACTTTTGCCGCCGGATTTGAGCCCACATCAATGTAAAATTGACGAATCCCTTCAAGTGTCAATTTTGTTTCGCTTACTTGAAATATTTTGGGTCTGATGCAGACTTGTTTTGCTGTCTCAAGGGCTCCTAGAGGCATTGTTGCTGACATTAGGATTAGCTGGGCATCCCCGCTGACAAATTCAAAAACCTGGCAGAATTTAGGCAGAATTTAGTCATTCGCAAGATTTAAAAAAATAGTGGCAGAATTTAGTTTTATTCATAAAATTTAAAAATATTGAGCTCCACCTTTTGCAAATCCCTTTTGTAAGAATGGTCAATTAGCATTTTATCAGCCTCATCAATGGCAAATAGCTTGAGGTGAGTTCCATCAAGGATAAGCGGAGGTAGCTGTCGCTCATTAGTCGTCATTAGTGCTCGGATTCTCCCCAAGGTGGCTACCACGATGTGACATCCTTCCAAAATCTTGACCTTCTCCCTCATCCTCCGATTCCTGCTTACGCCGCCGTAACAGGCTATGCTAGTGACCCCACCCATGTACTGGCTAACCCGCTTGATGGCCTCATTAATCTGGAAATCATTTCTTAAACGCAATTTTTAAAAAATTCAAATAAATACCTGGATCGCAAGTTCTCGAGTTGGCGTTAGGATGACAGCTTGAGTGCATCTGAGGCTTATATCAATCTTTTGAAGGAGGATTAAAAGCATTGCATGCGTTTTTCCCATTCCTGATTGAGCTTGCATTATGAGGTCATGACCTTGAATGCCAAATGGGACTGCTTTGGCCTGGATTTCAGAGGGGACGTCGAAACCCTCGGTTAAAATACCTCGATGAAGCCCTGGCTGGAATTTTTAATTAATATTTTAAATTTTAATTCAAAGAATTAATATTTTTAATACTTTAAGTTTCATATCGTCAAATGAGGTGCAGGTAGATCTGTCAAATATATATATAAAATAAATAAAAATATAATATTTTCAATTAAATTAATGTCAGGATTTATTAAAATATTTATTTATTTTTGCATTTGATCATCATGAGTATATTTAATATGGAATTTATATTTTTAAAAATATTTTTTAACCTTTCTTCTAGACTTAAATTGGCCAAGCTCAGCAAGGCCGCCTACAATATGAATATTTTATTAAATTTGCCAAAAAATCTTGATTTTTTTTAAATTAAAAAAAATATCAATTAAGATCCAAAAATAAATATATTTGAAATACATATAATACAAACTTTATCGGAAGTTGGAGCAGGCCGATTAAAATTGTTGCCCATTCGATCTTTAAATTTACGCCACTTTTGCC
Organism: Megalothorax incertus; assembly: GCA_036507255.1. Classification (NCBI taxonomy): domain Eukaryota; kingdom Metazoa; phylum Arthropoda; class Collembola; order Neelipleona; family Neelidae; genus Megalothorax; species Megalothorax incertus. The sequence goes on from JAAZTK010000614.1 coordinate 2,410, forward strand.
CCATTTTGAAATATATTTTTCAAAAGTATTGAAAGGTAAATATTTTATTATTATTCTGGATGTGTCAAAACTCAAAAGCTTTTCTGAAGTATGTATTTAAAAGTTTTAAACTTTTTAAAGCACATTAATCTCTAGGATAAAGAGAATGCCAGATATACAAATTAGAATTGGTTAGGCATACGAGCACTTGTAATATGCAGGTTTGAAAATCGATATGCTGAGTGTGCGCATATTTTGATATGCTGAGCATAGAAATTCTTGTTTTGATTGTATACTGATGCAATATATTGTATTATACAAGTAATATTTAGAAAGTTGAAAGAGGGTTCGAGAACATTTACTCTTTCTCCAGAATATTCGAATCCCATATAAAGTATACCAGATTATCCGTATAATATCAGGCAGTTCTGGAGATATAGATATACGGAAATGGGCATATGGTATTGTAATTTATTGTCGAATTCTAGCATACATCTATCGTATAATATATTAAAGCAATTTTATATTACAGCTAGCTTTAAGTCTTAAATATTTTACAATAGAATATAGGTATAATAAAATTACCAATAATCTTGTACTTTAATATGATTTATAATTCATAAAAATTACGGAAATGTTATTCATTTTTTATACTAAGAAAAGTCCCGAATTCTTTCATTCGGATACACAACATCCTTGAAAAGCAGCCCTAATTAATAGCTTTCAAATGAGATATTAAAAGATCAAATAGCGCAAACCGGAAGGAAGTTATTAAAACTCCCTGAAAATGACTTTAAAGAATTCGGGGAGTTGACTAATGTATTTACGTAATAAAATAATCCTAAAGAAATTAAAATTTATCTTTCCTAGTTATTTAAAGTTAAAAGATTATTATGCATAAATATATTGTACCTACAAAATAAGTTTCTATAATTTACTATTAGGAATATACAATCAGGGAAATTAGATATCAATTCCCAGAATATTTTGACAGCTTGATAAATTTTATCTTTTTTGAGTAGGAATTAGCCTAAATTATTCCCATTAATTTATCCATAATGCGTATAGATTTTAAATATAGCAAGATATCATATCTAAAATATTTGCTTTTGCTTTCAAAAAATTACTAAAAACTCAGTCATTACTAATCATATCTATTAGCAGCCTAATCGATATTTTTGGTCAAAGATTTAAAATATCAGTCATTTACAGCCTAATTATTAAAACAAAATCCTTTATTTAAAAATTTTGTTTAAAATGACATTCTCATTTACTCCGAGTAGACTGATTTCAAAAAGGGGGATTTTCAATGTTTTAGTTTTGGTAAATATATAATTATTATTTTAAAAATTTAAATAAACAATATTCAATAATATTTGCAAATTGTCCACAATATTTAAATTTAGTTAATCGGTTTGATCTCTGTTATAATGGAAAGTATTCGCTACGGGGATTATGATTGGAATGATGAAGGGAAGGTATTGATTTTATTTATTTAAATGTTAAAATGTTCCTATTTTCATTATAACGCTTTATAAATATAATATGTATATTTAATTTATCCTACTTGAATAGCTGGGCCGTTATTGGTTTCGACTGATATTTTTAAACACGGAATTCGATTCAGATTCCACAAGATTGTCTGGATATAATTTGTAATCAATTTAAATATATTAAATTTATAACTTATAAATTAAAATATCGGTCTTTTGAAAAAGATATATGCCAAATCAAGCTTATATGGCTATTATTTGTACGGTGTTTATCATCTCGTTTCTCCAATTCATTGCATTTATTTGCCTGGTGGAAATTCGCTCATGGATTTCTACTGTAAGCCAGAATATTTTTATGAATTAAAAGTTTATATACAATAAATATTCTTTATGAATATTTAAAAAATTTATATTTAAAATTAAATATTTAATTTAATATTTAAAAAATACATATATTATTTAATTTTTTCAAAAAGAATATTTGGATTCATCGAATAATTGCTCTACTACTTCCTATTGGATTTATTTGGTAAGGGTTTTGGTTGGGATTTTTTTATTTTTCGAATTTTTATTTTATTTTAAATTTAAGTGGACTTGTTGGAACTATTCGATACATTTCCAGATGCAAAAATTTTGCATGTATGCACAAAATATAAAATTATACAATAAGTGGTTGAATGAGGAAATTTTTAAACAATTATTTTATATGATTTTTTTAAGGTATCATTTTGAAGCAAAAAGATTGTGACAAATGGGACAGAATGATGATTTCTTGTGGTATTTTAATTTTTATTGTTTAAAAAAAATTATTTACTTCTTTATTTATTATCAATTATGATAAATCCAGCTGGATCTCACGATCCAGAAACTAATGGAAATATTGATCGGGATAAAATCTACGAAACTTTAAATATTGATGGAAAAAACACTGCAATTGTTTCACTTGTAAATTTATTGTTTATAATATATATTTTTAGATTTAATAAATAATTTTATTTAGGTCCTGACTATGATAAATTGCATCGCAAATATTGTGGCATCCTTTGGAATAATTCCAGAATAGAAAAAATTAAATAAGCGTAAATTATCAATTTAAGTATAATATAATATATGTTAGTGCTATTGTCAATTATCGGTAGTATAAATAAGATAAAAAGCTACAATATTTTATCAATAATAATTTTGGCTATATTTAATAGACAGATATAATATTCAAAATACTTATTATGCTAAAATTTTAATTTTATAATAAATATCTAACCCTTTAACAAAGCTGTTGTTTTCACAGTAGTTTCTGTTACAACTTTGACCAATCCTGGACAATTTGATTCAATGATTTCTGAAGTTGATTTCGTATCTGACCATGTGTTAATTTGGCATTCCTCTTCATTTGTTGTTCCTTCCCAATCAGTTGTCCAATCCCAATCTACCGTAGTACTTTCCGGATCATCATAAATATTTGTCAACTTTCCATTTAGACAAGTATTATTTTCCATTATATTGATATTTTCGAAGTGAATTTCAGGATTCCCAAAAATGCAAATCCTTTCAATGTCATCTGTCTCAGAATATTCAATCCCATTTCCATTGAATTCTATGAAATTTGCCGAATCTCCCAAACTAAAAGCATTTGTTGACCGAGAAGTGATGTGATTATTTGAGACTGTATAATCTGAAGCTGAAATCTGAACATATGCATATGTAGATTTGAAAGTACTTGAATCAATTATCTCATTTCCTCCAAATGTTCCAAAAGCGTCTGATATAATGAAGATCGCCTTACTATTATATTTATCATCACTATATCTCATAAATCTCATCCTATTATTTATTATCTTATTTTTCCCTGTAAATGATTCAACTTTGATATTTACAGCTGAACTTTCAGGATATGTATATCCAAAATCATTGTTTGTAATAACATTCTCCGAGCTATCTCGAGTAATATGTAAATGAATACCAGAAGCTGAGATTTCGCTGTTTTCTAGTTGATTTCCGTTAGAATTCTCTATCATAAACCCTCTTTTACCTCCACTTGCCACGATTGAATTGAGCCTATTGAAATGTGCATTATATAAATGAACGGCCCAATTTCCATAAACTGTGATGTTTTCAAAATAATTGAAATGACCCCCTTCAACCACTAAAGATTTTAAACTTCCAGAAGATTCGTGGATTGAAATATCTTTAATGATCCAATGACTTGCTGTTATTTGGAGAGCTCCGAGATAATCTAAAAAAATCAAAAATTAAAATTAAATAAGATTTTAATCATATTTTTAGCCCGTTCTCTTATTTTAAGATAAGAACAGGGTATAGTGTTTGGTATGTCCGTCCGTCCGTCTGTCTGTCTGTCCGTGTACACGGTAACTCTCGAAGGCCTTGACCGATTGACCTCAAACTTGGCACACATGACCACCATGACCTCTCCTACTTCAAGTTCGAAGATGGAGGTCAAAGGACAAAGGGCGCGGGAAATTTAATTTTTCACAGTAATGTATTCTTATGGGACGAAAAAATCAAAATGCCGGAATTTAGGATTGAGTGGGCGGGAAATTTGAATTTTGGCGGGAAATTTAAATTTTGGCGGAAATTTTGAATTTTGGGCGGGAAATTTATGCCAAAATTTGAAATTTTGGCTGGGAATTTTGTCATGAATATTATACGATATTTGATTTATTGAAAAGTTTTAATTTAAAACTTTAAACATAAACTGAGCGAGAACGGGCTTTCTACACGGTTTATCCGTTTTACTTGTAATCAAAATGAAAATATTTAATTGAATTTTAAGGATTTTCATAAAAAATTTGCAAAAAAATCAACCATTTTGTTTCAGAATGCCAAAATGGGGGAAAAATTAAATTTTAATGATTCTGAAGCGTTTGGAATTTGTTAAAATATGCATTATCTTTTTAATGCGTTCAGTCGTCTACTTTATATTAATATTGGGTTTTTTTAAATTTAATAAATAAATGTTATTGAATTTATCGGGTTAATTACCTTCATATGTCCGTAATATAACTCCTTTTCGTCCTACAAGTGTTATTGGTTCACTTTTGGTTCCATTTCGCTTTAACCAGAATGTTCCACTATACCCATACTAAGGAAAAATAAAAAATAATTTTTAAAAATTGCAATTATCATACTTTCACAAAATCGGGTTCCAATTGGATATAATGCTATATTTTTTAGCAATAATTATTTGCGTAAATTCGCGGCGAATTTGGATAAAATCATACATAAACTAAACATTTAATTATGAAATATTCTATTAAAATTTCAACTTACATTAATAGGATATATTTCAATTATGTCACCAGGTCCAACAATTTCCAATGCCTCGTGGAGATCAGGTGCGTTGTATACTTTGAATTCCTTGCCATTAATTAAAGGTGTCAACAAAATAAAAATAAAAAACCAATTGGAATCCATTTTGATCAAAGCAGTAATCAGATCAATGAAATATTTTGTAAATAAAATATTTTAAAAAATATTAGAAGCTTGAACAATTTTGGATAACCAAATGGAAATAATAAAATCCAATAAACACCCAATCCAAATTAATTATCAATTAAAGGCTTCCCTTGTCTGATATGTAAAAAAGTCAATTAAAAGATAATCATAAAACACCTTTTTTCAATTATGTTTTAATGATTATCTATTAATAATTTATATACAATACATAAGTTTATACTCAATTAATTGTATTGTACAATATTAAGGTAAATGTACAATATTTAAGGTATTTACCAAATTATATATAATTTTGATTGATAAAAAAACCAAAATCAACTAATATCCGTATAAGTATAAATTTTAAATCTGGGGAATTTTGTATTTTTGATATTGTACTTGATATTGCAGTTGAATTATTTATAAGTATGATATAGGTATTTATTGTAAGTTCAATCTAAAAAAATAATTTAATCTAATCGACGCGTGAATGAACAAGCTTGAGTACTAAGGAGTAGGGGTCGCGAGTCAGAGGTCTTGGATTTTTCTTAAAATTTTATATATTTTTCTTTGATTTATTTTAAAATTTTTGATCATAATATTTTTTGCTAATACTTATATTCCCATTTTTGACAGGATTTCCAAAATTCCGCATCCCCATTGAAATCCCTATACAATTTGCATGGGAAATTATCAAAAAATTCAAAGTCCCATAAAACCCTTAACAACTTTAGCTTACATATACATACATTTTAAGGCATTTTACAAAGGAATAAATCATTATAATTACAATGATATGGGCATCCGGAAATCATCCAGGTCTGGCCGGATGCAGGACAATCATGGTGGGGTCACAAAAATCCTTAAGAGTTCTTTGGTAGGTCAAAGAGGTGATTGACCAGTTGATTATTTGCAACGGGGTTGCTCCCCTCCGACTTTACACCTCCCCAAATCATTACCGTAGGGTTTCGTTATGGGATAATCCTCTTGTGTTTGACCTCCCCACTACTTGACCCGGAGAGGTAAAAGCTGAAATGAGTTCTCATCAGTGAAGACAACATTGTTCCAATGCCTGTTGATGGTTTCATGACCCCATTTGACCTCAAAGTATATAGGAAATATCAAAATAAAAAAAGTGGCTTGATTTCATTTGTGCTAACGTACTATTACCTACCTATATAATTATAGGTCGTTAAAAAATATAAAATCGTTATTGTCCTAAAATGCCCAATAAATTATAGTAAATCTATTTATAATTTATATACTTTTGTAAATCTATACAGTCTCGGGCCCTCGAGGAACTGTGTGTTTAATAAATTAATTGATATTGACCTAATTAACGATTATTGACCCCTAATTAATTTTTTTAAAAATTAAATTCCGATTTGAACATTGCTGTGCATTGCGTTCAAAATGATTTGGGCCTAATACACGCCATTAAATGCGAATATTTGAATTGCATTTGGTCAACTCGTGAGCTCAAGTCGACACGGCTTTTTTAGATTTTAATTGCGACATTAATTAATTTAAGGAAATTATTTAATTAATTAATCTTCGTTGAGTATTATACTTCGTTAACAGCTTGGAATTTGACCTTGAAATGGAAGAGGAAGCCTCTGAACATCGGGTAAGAATTCAATGCAATCTTGATTTAAAATTTATTAATTAAAAATGTTGTTTTTAACATTATTTTTTAATTCTAATTAGCATTACCCAATTAAGAATGAATTTAATTACATTATTGACCATTTATTTAAAATTCACAGGGTTTGGGGAGTGCGGGGAAGCTAAATTGGATGTACGATGGACCTGGAGCTCTTGTTGATCGAGAGGATTATCTTTTGGGTTGGATTTTAAAAAATACTGTTAAATTATTTTTATTTACAATTATTTCAAAACCTAATTAATTAATTAAAATTAGGCCGAAAGGTGGACAAATCCCTGCAATATCTGGAGGAGGCTGAAAAGGGGAATTCTAGCTTTAATTATGCTGACGAAGTCGAAAAAGGTCATTTAAAATTTTTACCATTGTATTTCATTTACAAAATTATTAATTTCATTTTTGCAGACCTTACTCCGATGCCACTTTTCGCTAAACCAGCCCGTGAAGGCCCAATTGATGTCATCCGTAAGATTAAAGAAGATCCACTCTATCATATTCAAAAGAAAGAGGAGGAGAATATGCGAGAATTGCTCAAAAATCCAGTTCGAATGAAACAGCTTCAAGATATGGTCGAAGAACGTGAGAGGTTAGCTAGGAAGAGTTCAAAACATCATAAGAAAAAGTCCAAGAGGTCAAGGCATGATTCCTCCTCCTCCGAGGATGACCCAAGAGCTAAAAGAGATAAGGATCGGCTCCTTGCTGAAAAATTAAGAGCCTTAAAGGAGAAATTAAAGCGTGGAAGCTCGGATTCCTCAGATTCTTCAGACTCTTCCGATTCTTTGTCGAAGAGGTCAAGTAAAAAGTACAAAAAGACAGAATCTTACCATGAGAGACATTCTTCCTCATCTAAATCACACTCATCCTCGAAAAACCCTCCAAGATATGATGATTCTAGAGGATATAAAGAAATTAGACATGATTCTAGAGGATCAAGAGACATCAGGGATGACTACAAAGATGATAGAAGAAGGGGGAATGATTCTAGCGGAAGTAGAAGAGATTCTGATCGAAAGGAAAGGCTTCCAAGCTCGAGAGAACCTCATTCTGACCGACCTCAGTCAAATAAAAGCCATCGAGAGAGCCCTAGAGAGTACAAATCATCAGATTATAGACCCTACAATCGAGATAGAGGTGAAGAACGACGAGGGGATCGTGTAGGCTCAAGTTCTTCGGCTTCAAGACCCTCCAGCTCCGCAAAAAGAGGTCTAGATGAGGCTGAAAAGGCGGAGAAATTACGAGAAATGATGGAGAATGCGAAATGGAGGGACGAGCAAAGGACAAAGTCTGTGAATAAATTCAGGGAAGACGCCAGGAAGGAGGAGGAGTCTTCAAAACGTGATCACGAACCAGATTTTATTAAGTAAGGCCCTTTTAAACCACTTTAAAATACTTTAAAATGAAAAAATGAACTATTTAACGTTCCAAATCATTTCCAGTAAGCAACTCCTGGAGGCAGCTAATAGCGGGAGTGTCGAAAAGCGGATCAAGTCCAATTCCTATAATATACAAAGGTCAAAAGGAGCAATGGACACTAATTTTGCGAGAAGATGAAGGTAGGAAAGCTCCTATGTGCTCGAATTGCCCCTCATATTTATAAACTGCTTACTAAATCTTTGCTTGAAAGCGTACAACCGCTGCTGGTCCTATGCCAGTTTCTCCGAACTTGCGTTAAGTCTTGAGTTCGAGCCTGTGTTTGCTGGGCAAGAGTGATTTGATTTCATCGAATCTACTCTAATCAATCCAGGCGATAATAAAAATACCGAGCTTTAATCCCACTCTGGTTAAATACCAACAGTGATTCAGGTTTCGGTTACATTTATTTTTTGCATTTTTATTCAATTAAATGCTACCTTTTATAATTTTTGCCTTCGGGGTTAAATTCTAATTCTTTTTTATTCATTTTTCCAGGATCTCATATCAACTCTGGACCCCATTTGGTCAACTGTACATCATTATGCGATACACCTTTTTTAAAATATATACTAATTTACATGTTTTATTCGATATAATATGCCTAAATAGATTTTATAAATTAATCAAAGTTTTATAAGATTTTATTGGAGTCGATCGTTTGAAAATAAATGTCAATTATTTGCCTAATTTGAAACAAAATGTCGTCATATTAATCTGAATTTAATTGTCTTACCTCTAATTTAATTAGTAATTACAAAAGGTCAATTTCGAGTGATTTACAGGTTTAAAAGTTCAAGGATCCATTAGGCCATAAGGGTAATTGGTAAGGTTTGAACACATTTAATCTCGCATTTAATCGCGTCCAAAATGGAATCATTTCCGGACTTGAGCGATGAACATATTGAAAGCGAAAGGTATACTTTACACATTTAATGCGTTCAACCATCATTTAACTGTATAATTACGGATACTAATTGGACATTTAACCATTTGTTAGTAAAAAATTGAGGGAACTCCGAGATAGGACGACCTACCATGAGCGGCACTTGTCTGATCTATTTAAGAGCATCTCTGAATATGCCCTCTACTCATCAGAGTTAGCAATTAATTATTAAATCATTATTAAATCATTTCAATTATATTATTTCTAATTAATTACAGAGTTAGGAACAGGATTGATGGGCTGGGGATTGCCCTAAAAAAGTATGGAACGGAAGAGGGCTTTAAAACATCAAGCAAATTGGCTTTCTCCTTCATTTCGAATAATCTAATTACATTGGGGGATGCAAAGTAGACATATTTAATGCAATTCCAACTGATTTTTATAAAAATTGCAATTTTAGGAGTATCCAAATTGAGCGGATCGAAGCAAAAGTCCTCGGGAATCTTGGCCATTACGGAAAGAATTGCAAATTGATGAAGGATGTCATAAGTAATTCAATCAAAGAGAAAAAGGGGCAGTTGGCCAAGAATCGGGTGCTAAGAAAGTACAAAAAGAAGCTGGAGGATGCAGGGAGGAGGCGGAAGAAGCTCCCAAAGTTGATGGCCAAAGCTGAAAAAGAATATGCAAAAGCACTTCATAATTCTGAGAAGTTGGAATTCGAGACGAATGAAGACATGTACAATTTTGAGAAGAAGCGGCTGAAGGAGGTCATTGAAGTCCTCCGCAATTTCTTCCTAACTGAGCTATCTTTCCATTCAAAAGCCCTTGAGATCTACACCGAGTCCTACCTCCACCTTAAATCAATTAATTCCAGAGATGATTTGGAAGTAAATTCATAGTTTTAAATATTCTTTTGTTTAAATATATTTTTGGCCATTTAGATAATCAGTTCTGGGCTTGGGATCCTTCGGAAATGTGGAAATCAACGGCGAAACTTGTCATTTAGCTCCTCCCTCCTTCGGAATAGTCTTAACCCAGTCCCAGTCCCAGAGTTCAATGAGTATAAATATTATTACGATCATCCAGAAGCTACAGAGCTCCTCGAGGTCCACAAGGGGACTCGCTACATTAAGAAGCAGTCACACCGGAACCTCAAAATGATTTCTTTAAAGGCTCCACCGTCTCAAAGACTCTTTTCCTCGTCGTATGAATTAAATCCGGAAGAAGATGACGAGTATTACGAAGGGGAAGATGCTGATGAAGAGGAGGAGGATGATGAAGAGGTGGTGGAGGAGGCTGTGACGAGCAAAGTATACAAAAGAGCTGTAAAACCGGGATGTCGGGGTGATTCTGTCCATTACAACTCGGTTCTCCACGATCGTCCTGCTACGGCTCCTCCGAAACGAGCTCCACAAAAAGAGCAATTGATCCCCAACAAAGAATCTTCACATCCCTTTATTGTGGTCGACTCTAAGGCCAACTTTCGACCAAAGTCCTCACCGGCTCCACAGCAGGAGGAGGCTCTTAATACCTCTACCATGAATAGAGCTGTTAACCTCAAGCGGAGGAACCGACATTGAGAATAGATAGGCTTTTTAGTAAATCTCAAAGTAAATTACAAACTACGATATAATATAAATAGCTCTCTAAAAAATCATGTGCTTAATTAATCTCAAGCTAATTTACATACAAATTGTAATCATGTAATGTGCAGTGTTTTGAATTAAAAATAATTTAGTAATCTTAAATTTGAAGAGGTTGAGGAAAAAAGATCGTGCCATATCTTTCCTGTACATCTCCTCAGGCTTTAAGGAAATCTCCGAGTAATTGAATTACCGCCGTGAATAATTTAGCCATTAGTCAAAGGGGACCCAAGAGGAGTTGAGATTGTACCAGATACAATAAACCCTTTCCTTATAATAACTCTTACACTTGAGGAAATTGGCTAAATGAATAAAACCTGAAAGACCTGGAATTCCAGCCAAGTAAATTCAAGTCCCTAAATCATAACTCTCACCCGCGTGCAGTCATTTAAGATTTAAGAGAGCTAATAAAATTATCAAAGGTTGGACTTTATTGTTTTCCTGATTATCTCCCCACTCCGTGGGAGCTACAACTATTACCTCAAGGAGGAGGACATTTTTTACAAGTCTAGGAAATATTTTAATATCCTCCGGACTCCGGAGGCCGTCCAGGAGAACTTGAGGAACTCATTTGCATTCTGAAAAGGTCCTATTCTTTCTCACCCTTACTTTTTGCCCAATTCTTTCCTCGGCAAATATAATATTTTGTATTTGAAGCACAAGATATTATCATTGCATGCTTCGACTCCTTCATGGGAGAGTTGCTCGAGTGTATAATTAGCTTAATACTCATTACCAACCTATTTGTACGAGGATATGGGGTAGTCTACAATTATTTTGATGCGGTTTGGCCCCTTTCAAATGTAAATTGATACCAGTGCAAGCCTCAAGGGCGAGGGATTATTAATATAATTAGGTGAGGAGTGAGGAGCCTTTCCGTAGCTGTGAAATTAACGCATATTTTGTATGATATTATTATGAAATTAGATCAGATTGAACTAAATTGGCCAGATTTATTTAATTCCCCATAAAAGATCCATTAAAAGCATCTAAATTTTAAAGGATCTGAAGATCTAGAGTCGAAATTCAGATAATTTTCAGAGTAGATTAAAATCATGGGGTTTTAGAAGGGGTTCTGAGAACAATTTAGCTATTTGGGAGATCATTTGGTAGATCTTCAAGCTATGATCTCATCGTGGTACATCCAAAGTGAAAGTCGATAATATTTGGGGACGCATGCCGGCGAAACTTTCACTCTCTCGGGGGGAGAGAAAGGCCCGAATTCGGTTCGGAGAAAGTTTTAAAATAGAATTCCGGAGTTGGCCACCCATCTGCACCGTCTTTCTTTTTAAAGAAGAATGTAAGAGTATGTCAACACTCCTGCTTGAGAAGAATAAAAAAAAGTTTAAGTAAGAAAAGGGCCTGGAAGAAATGGAACAGTTTGAATTCAGAGAGGTGTTTCAGTCCAAGCTTTTTTTTAAGGGAATGTCCGGAGTATTTTTTAGCTCTTTAGCCTTTTTTCCACATCCTCAAGTCTCTCTTGAGGGCCTTTTCCAGCTGAGTAGACTTACATTGTACTCGAGACTTGAGACTTTTCCTCATAAATGTTTTGTGAATATCTCAGGATTTGCTGCAGCCTTTTTCTTTCCAAGCTAAGCTTAAAACTTGAGCAATTCCTCTAAAGCCTTATATATAAATTACATACTTGTAAAGGTGGCCTTTCTCCGCAATCTTTTTATATACTTCTTTAGCATACTCGATTCTTGGAGGGATCGACGGACTTTGTATGGTAATTTGGTAATCTGAGACTCTGGGAGAATTTTACTACTACGAGATGTATAAACCTAAACAACTTAACTTGGGCGGAGCTGTTAGCTATTAAACTATCCTAGGAATAGGTAGGCCATAGTATTGTACAATAGTATAGGAATAGTAAGAAGAACCTTCGATCCGTCCATTGCCCTTGCCAAGCGACTTTCCCGGAGACTCCGAATTCGGGGTTTCGGGCAATTTCTGCGACGGTGCTAAAACTCTCCAGCCCTTTACAAAAGTATATCGAAACATACCTACAGGCTAAGGCTGTATGATAGACCCATATTATACTAGGTACTACATCCTAGGTCCAATAATGTGTGCACTTTAAATGGCTTTCTCTCTTCATCTCCGAGTTAGTATACTCGTAGTATACTCACTGAATTCTTTCTCTCCATATCCCCCCAAAGGAAACTTTGAAAAGTTGAACGCCCCCCTCAATACTCCCCCATATAGTACATACCACCCTGGCATTTCCTCCGGCTTTCTCCACCAAACAAAGCTCCCTTTTATCTCCAGGAACCAGAAAAAGGCTGCTCAGAATACCCGAACAGATGAGTTACCTAGCTAGCCTCAGCCAGCTAAATTTAGTAGAGAGGATCATATTTTACAAATTAGGTTGAATTATACATTGGAAAAGAACGGGCTGGATCCCGAGATGAGGATGTGGATTCTTATAATGAATGAATTGAGGTCGGATGAGAATGAATTTTTAATCCAGACTTTTTCGCCACTTTTTTCAAAGCAATCTTTTTTTATCGGAGCTCCAGGTGCTCTCCAGAAATCAATATTTCACTACAGCATGGCATTAGTTAATTAAAACTTGAAAGAACAAAGTGGTACGTCTTTTGAGGACGCTCAAAGGGGCTCTAGAGAATTTCTCGTCAATCGATTTAAAATTACTTTGAAATATTTGCTCCATTGATGGACTCTTGGACATTGGAATCCTCTTTGAAGGCTCATGAATTGACATTTGAATGAGGTTGAGATTTCCTTACTTTCATGTGTTTATTAAGTTATTAAATGCAAGTCAAACAAGGCTCGGATGGACAAGCAAATAGAGTCGAACATCTGCAAATTACTTTGTATGCAAATCTGTATTTGGTTAGGGTTGGAGAAGAATGACAAGGAACAACTTTATCAGATCAATTCATCATCAATAACTATTCTGTAGGATACGTGTTGGTGTCTTTTTAAACCAGACATCATTGCGGACAATGCAGATGGTTAATTCTGGTTTGTCAATCTTCCCTGGCCATGACGAAAGCCCCCTTTAACAATATATAAAATCAAGCTGTTTAATTGCATGTGTAAATAGAGTAGGTATAGACGAGGCAATTCTTAATCCCTGGATGTTAACGAACTCGCATTTGGGATTAGAAAAATGCAAGTCAATTCACAAATAATTCCAAGAAGTGGCTCGACTTTTAATCTTATTTTGAAATCTAATTTGTCTCAATCTCGACGAGCTACCAGTTTTTTTCATAAAGTGCCAAACTATAAATAAATAGAGGGTTACACAGGCATCTGGAATTAACGAGCTTCTGAGGGAAGATCCAGAGAATGCACCCCTTTAATATAAACAAAGAGTTTGTTGTAATTTGTGGAGGATTGAGGGGATGCAGTGAAAAAGATTTGCAGCAAAAAATCAAGGTCCAAAAAATGCGTGTTTTATCCTACCCATTTAACGAATCCTTCTCATCTTTGCTTGGAATCTCTCGACTCTTCCAGATTTCGTACGCCGATATCAAGCTTGCATGGACTTGTAATAGTTTTGAGGGTTGTAAAAAGTGTTTGTATCTTTTTGCCCTTTTGGTGTCTAGCTAGGAGTACCTCGGACCAATATAAAAGAGATAGTGGGATGATCATTTAGTGGAGGGTTTTGTGTGGCAGGAGCAACGGAAGAGGATGAGGAGGAGGAAGGGTTTTCAAAATGGAAGATGGGATTTAGGCTGCACACAGACCGCCGCTAGCTATGAAAAACCAGACCCAGTGCTGTATTTCTCGCCGGTTTTTTCCTAGCTCTCGGTATACTAGGGTACTACAATGCAATGCACATACACACCAGAGTTGACTGCTCCGACTGGCTGTTGGTGCTCGTATGCAATCGAATGAAATGTTATATAAGAGTTTAGAGAGAGATTCACATCTTTCTCTCGTAGTAGTAGAAATATTGGTAAGAGTATACACCCTATTCCCAGGCTTGAATCCCCAACTGTTCACAGAGATAGTTCAATGCTCACGAGAGAGCTTATAGTGAAACTGGTCTATTTCATAAAGGGAGACGTAGGATGATGTCAAACTCAGCATTTTTTACGATATTTCACACAATCATATTTCATTTGAAAAATAAAGGTATTCAAACTTTAAAGGTTTTATGAAATTTTTTTCGTCAAAAGGTCATTTGAACCAAAAATTCATATAGCCTCATATTCTAAACTGGTCCTGAGATTCGAGAATATAATTTTTATTTGAAACATTTAGAATTCCTTGATTTTTCATCATAAATTGATCTTTGAATCTAATTTCACGATTGACCTTGACCTTTGATGACCTCAAAAAGATGCTGCTTTTTAATTGCCTCCAAATAAAAATTGCCCGGTTAAATAGAAATCAACCCATATCGTCCTTAAATTTTAAATTAAAGCTATAAATCTTCATTATTGAATCTATTTTTATTCTCCGAAAAATTGACATCCGGTTGACCTGACACAGCTCAGGTCATTGAACAAAAGTATTAGTCAAAAAATCCAAATAAATTGCTATCTGGTACCTACTTCTTGACCAGGGCTATTGAGTGGTAATTGTTTTCTCCCAGAAAGCCTACACTTTGACCTCCACGAGGTCATCTCCGAAAATTTAAGCACTTCAAAAAACATATTTGCACGTACAAGCCACAAGGGCTCATAAAGCTCTTGCTTGATAAGGATCCGGAGGTTAGGGTATACGCCATTTATGATTCACCCCTCCATAAGCCCCTATACAACTCGAGGATCAATAGGGGATTGCACCTTGCTTGCTTTAGTCTCCAGTTAGTAAGCCCAGAGGAAACATCTCCCAAAATATTATTCTTCTGGCTCAATTTATTTATTTCTTAAAAACAGTGTTTTCCAGTGAACTGTGACCCTCGAGACCTGGACAGTGTGGGCATTTCGAGGACAAGTGTGTTTTTGACCTCGAGTGACCTTTTCTCCAAATTCAGGAAATGAGGAAACATAAAAACTTGCATGTGCTTTGCCTGGCCGTGAATGGCATTGGCGGTTAAAAAAATACACTCCTCCAAGTCTGCAAGGTAAGATTAAAATTAATTTTAATCTGCTGTTTGTTTACATTATTATTTAAATAAATACCTTGTCTAATCCTCCTGTTATTCTTCCTCCTAGCCTTTAGAGCTTTGTTAAATTTAAATACGACGGCCCCCAAGATCGGCATGCTCTTTTGACATTGGACCCGGCTATTTAATTTTAGGTACTTCTTTGCTTTGAATTAATTTAGCACATTGCAAACATGTGCTAATTAATCACTTCATTTAAGTATTGTTTATTTGAGCCGTCAATCCCGTATCATATTACTTGTTCTTCGTATTTTCTAAATATAGGGCCACAAATGACCACTTTGACAGCTGTCCACTGAACCCTTTTAATTTAGGGTCAATTTCTCAATTTTTATCATGTTTATTATTGACCATTATAAGTCCTGCAAATACAACTGGATCCCTATATTTTATGATACTGTCAATTGCCCTCCATTTAACCTCCAATTACAGTTTTAAATTGTAAACTTTAAAGCATTTTAGATTGTGTTCGAAGAGTCATGTTTTGAATGGACATTTTTATGACCGAAGGATTGTCATTTTAATTTTTAAAAAGTTTGATTTATTATCTGCCTAATTAGTCTGCATATAATTCTGCCAATTTCGAGAATTTTAATTGCTCCAACTTCGGCATAATCCTCAAAGTCTCGGAGGAGCAGTCTGCCAAGGGCTTCTCATCTCCTCAAATTACTTTTGATTTATGAATGTCATTGTCTTAAAAGAACTCTGTCAAAAACAATCTTAACTCTTAAGTAGTACTCCAAATTTAATGATTCCTTTTGGAACAAATTAACAAAGTTTTGAAAATGGCATGTGTCGGTTTTAAAAACTTGAGGAAATCATACCGAATATTCATCCTCGGTAATTACTGAATTAACTGTACTATA
>JAAZTK010000615.1:0-18888 GCA_036507255.1 Megalothorax incertus
TGTCCAACCTTCTTCAAATACACCGTATTAAACCCATATTCGAATCCAATTCCTTCCAGAGGAGGTGTCAACCGGCTTGCGTTTGCTTGCAACTCCAGTTTGAGCCTTGATTTCAGGTCTACGAGCACTCGATCATCAATCTTGATCTCAAATGGCAGGATTTTGGTATCCTCAGGCTTCCCCTCAAGGGATTTTGAACCCCAGAAAAATTCCGGAAGTTGAGGTGCTTCTCCATCTTTTAGAGCGTTGTATGTGGCATACGCCAAATATCCGACCACAACTAGGAAGATAAGAGTCCCCAATTTCCCCATATTTTTAAATGCGATCAAATCACAACCGGTAAATCACAAAAATTGAAATGAATTGAGAGCTGTGAATTATATTAGCGGCTTATATAATCGAGAAGTGGCACAAAGACTGATCAAACTTCAAATTTCAAAGTGTAAAGTAATGATAAGAATCCATATATGATATTCAAACTACGATATTTAATATGTGCATTTGAATTATACAATATCAGATGATTTGGCCAAGTGACAGGACAAAAAATTTCATGACCTTGAAGTTCAGAGGCATACATAAATGGATAGATCTCATATACTGTTTTATACTGATAATACTCCAGAGCTGAGTCCATATTCATATTATACAGTACTCGAACGATACCTATTAGGCTATTACCTACTTTGTAGTACTACTACTATTATATTTACATATTACTATCTTGGTAAATAGTGAGAACTTTTTTCCTTCTAATTACCCAAATGCACAAAATTTATATAAACTTATATGGCCTTATCCTAAGTGGGTTTATTAATTTACCGTCTCTTGCAATATATTCTTATTTATTAGCTGTCAAGCATTATTATAATACGGGGAGAGCATCGCTCTTTACAAAATTTAATGAAAATTTAAAGGATTAACTGAGACTCTTACCAAAAACCCCGTAAATTATGTGTATTTAGGTTCAAAGTTAAAAATTTTAACGGGAATAGAAAGAGCATATTCTCCTCTTCCTTTGATATATTTTTTGCCCCAATAACTTGACCCGTAAGCAATTAGCCAGCGGTCGCCGTGAGTATGTGGCTGAAAGTTTTTGCCACTTTTTTAACAGTGCTTCAAACTGTGACCCTAAAATGACCTGGCAGCAGTTCAAAAAGGAGGATTTCAAAAAAACTACAATCTACCCATACATAAAAAAGACCATAATATAAAGACTTGCAATATATTAGTAGTTATATCAGTATAAGGCAGCATAGTATGTAATTTATGATTATTTATCTTTTAGCCTGACACACAAATATTGTAAATACCTATATATTCGTATCAATAATAAAGGAAATATGATATCCGTATCTTAATAAAATATCTTTCTTTTATTCCATGTTTAATATAATAAGGATTTAACATAAAGAATACTCTGATAAATTAATAATATCCGTTAAATTTACACATTGCATACTAGTAATACTACCTATATCTTAAAAATAGATATGGGATATTTAAATTGCTAGTATACAGATATTATATATGAACTGAAATTGGCTTATAATTCAGATATTATTGGAATTTTGAAGAAGAATTTCAATATAGACGATTTTAAAAAGAATTTAGTGATTAATAAATTATCGATAACTTATAGCATTCCATAAATTTTCGTATACAGAGTGAGATAGGGGAAAATGCATCAAAAAATATGTATCTGTAAAAGTTTAAGATAAAAAATTTATGGCCACAATTGATTGCAAATCCTATTTAATTTTAAAGCTCTGATTTTGTATTTTTAGAGCCTTTATCAAAGAGAGCAAGTCCTGAAGACTCTAGATAATTAAAGAATGTGAGTACATCTTTAGTCCAAAGGTCAGGGACCTCGAATGCGGCAAAATGTCCCCCTTTTGGAGATTCAGTGAAATGTACAAGTTGAGGGAATTTATCCTCAAGGAACCAAGGGCTATGATTGAATAATTCATTAGCGGCAGAGAAACATCCTGTAGGGACATAGGTCGGGACTTGATCAAGGCCATATGCCAATTTAAGATTGAAATATTCAGAATAAAGTCGCATGGAACTGGTTATAGAATTTGTGACCCAATATAACATGACATTATCCAGAAGTTCGTCCATTTTGAACATCGGGAGACCGCCATCTGATTTTTCATAAAATGCTGGATCTGTCCAAGTCGAGAATTTCTCCAGGATGTAAGATGCGAGCCCTAATGGGGAATTTGAGAGCCCGACGCCAACGGTATCCGGTTTGGTGGCCTGGAATTTGGATTTAAAAAAACTTTAATATAAATATTAAAGCTAGATGTCGTACCTGAATGTGAAGATATCCAGCTTCTCGGTTTGAAAACTGGAGGAATTTCGAAAGGGGAACATATTTATCCCTCATTTGGTCGTTGAAGAAGAGGGATGGTGCCAATGAAGCTAAGAATAATTTCAGAGAGGATCTTGGATGGAAGCTGATGCAAACACCATGAAGGCCCATGACACTTGATTTGAAATTAGGAAATTAATATTTAACGTGAAATTAGATTTTGTAAAATTATATACTTTTCATGGTAGAGAGTGGCCATAAAGCTCACGATTAAACTTCCCCAATCCGTGCCTTCAACATAGAATTTTTCATGGCCCAATCGCTTCATTAATTTAAGGAAGATTTGACCCATTTCAACGGGACCTGGAAAAAATTAAAATAAATCTAACATTTGAGAATTTTTTAGACATATCAAAAATAAGGATGAACAAAGATCTCAAATCTTTTCAAGAAATAAATCTCGAATATTATGAGAAATATAATTAAAATGTCTTTCAAAATCATCAAAGGGACAAAAAAGGATTCTTTGATAAATAATAAATAATTGCCAGATTTCGGTCATGGTTCAAGGAATTTTAAATCTGGTGGACCAACATCATTGTTATTAAGGCGTATTTCTGGATTATTTTCTGGAAAATTTGTTTGAAATACTAAACATGCCAAATCATATGAATGACCTAATATCCTAATCATAAATTCATAATGTAACGTTATAGTATTTATAGATTTAAAAAATGACCCATTTATGGTTTGAACAGCTAGATAGATAATAAAAATAAAGCTATATGCAAAATGCAAATATAATAGATATTTAATACGATCTGCAGATATATTGTTACCTAATCCTGGTCTGTGTGCAGCTTCCGAGAATCCATATCCAGGCAGAGATGGGATTATTAGCTGAAATATAAAAATTCTGGATAATAAGTATTTTTTTTTCTTTTTAAAATGCCAAAACATACATACAGATAGATACAAAACATACATAAATAAAGAAAACATACATAAATTATATGAATTCAAATATAATATATGTTAATCATATCAATCAACCTATTTTCATAAAAATCCTAATGAGATATAGGTTATAATCATTCAATCTAAAGAGTTCAATCAATCTAATGCCAATTAATATCCTGGTAGGTATTATAATAATATAACTCATTGTGAATTCAAAATCATTTTTATGGTTCGGACTTCGGATTAAACTTTTATTATTGGATTTATTTCGAAAAAAGGTCAAAATCCTATATAACCTTGTCGCATACCCTCCTTTAAAAATATAAAAAGTAAATAAAAATCTAGGATTAGTGAATTTTGAAACGATACGGATATTACATTATATTATATTTTTCCTTGCCGAAAGGCCTTTAGCGATAAGTGAATTTTTTACTTCCTTATCCTTCGGGGATCAACTCAAAAAATGATATAAAAACAGGATTATCAAGAAGACTTTGGAACGTGGTAGGAAGGAACATGAATTGCTAATTTGGTTTTGTTATCTACTTATCTAATCCTGAGTGATATTGCTATTTAATAATAATAAATCCAAAATAATAATAATAAAATATGATTTGTAAACTCAAAGTCGACTCATCTGTATCAATAAGTTTAGGCCTATTGTACTGATAACTGCACTGATATGCAATCATACGGAAAGTATCGTTTATTGCATATTTATAGCGAAAAATCTAAAATATTTCACCTCAAAATTGATGTCTGAATCTTTAGGGTCAATAAGGTCAGGGATAACCTTCTGAAACTCAATAATAGACCCAGGCCATCCGTGTAGGAGAAGTAGAGGTCGAGTCTTTCGGTATTTATTGTTATTTTTGGATTTGACATGTTGGAAATGGATTTGGAGACCTTGTACGGTAGTTTTGAAATGTGGGTACTTATTAAGGGCTTTCTCCCTTGCCCTCCAATCATACTTGTCCAGCCAATATTGTCCAACCTTCTTCAAATACACCGTATTAAACCCATATTCGAATCCAATTCCTTCCAGAGGGGGTGTCAACCGGTTTGCGTTTGCTTGCAACTCTAATTTGAGCCTTGATTTCAAATCTACGAGCACTCGATCATCAACCTTGACCTCAAATGGTCGGATTTTGGTATCTTCAGGCTTCCCCTCAAGAGATTTTGGACCCCAGAAAAATTCTGGAATTTGAGGGGCTTCACCATCTCTGAATAGATTGACTACACGGTATGAGAGATACCCCGTCACGGCTAGGAAGATTATAAGCCCATATTTCCCCATTTTGAGCCCAATTCTAAAACTTAAACTTGGATAATTATCTAATCCTACGAAAAACTGGACGAATTTTTATCCCACGACCGGCTGATATGGCCACTCTGAAGACAACTGGTTCACCTGAACATGAATGTCCATATAAAAATGTTATGTATGCAAAATGTTTTATATTCATGAGAGATACAGCGACCTTGAATCTTTTCAGGCTTATATTGTATTGTAGCTTTCAGAGTAAACTTTCCTATATTATACGAGAAATTTTAGCTATTAGATAAATTTAAGCAATGCTACATGCACTATCTAATAAAACAACCTACCAAACAGGGTTTAAACCTAATTAATATTCATTTAGATTTGAAAAGTGGCCTGGAACACTCGAGTGATAAAAGTGAATGCATCGCGTTTAGCAGATACCCCCAATAAATCACAATAGATCTATTAATTATTTTTCAATTGACCCTTCAATATTAAACCTAATGGTTAATAATTAATATGTATGCTTTACTTGCAATAAATGCAATGGAATATACAGATAGAAATGAATACTAACCGATATTTAGCTAAAATATAAAGTTGTGAGATTGGAGAATTTTTTCATCAAGCTACGCGCGTATAGTATAGCGGCTAGCCATTGCATTTGGATTTATTGACTTCAATATTCAATAATTGATTTATTACAAGTTTTAAATTATAACCATTTTATGGTATTGTCAATCACCTCCAGTTTTAAATTTTAAAAATTCCTATATCTAAAATAAATCTTGTTAAAAGCCCCAAACTATTAACAATCTGTTTTAATAGGCAATCTTAATTTAAATAATTATATAGCAGTCCAGTAGTATTGTACCTAGTAGTTCTATACGATATATTGTAATTGAAATACCTATAAATTAAATAAAAAATATATTAAATTTTAATCTGCATTAATCATATGTGTAAATAATTTATTATAAATTAATAGATCAGTAAAAACTTTCTATAAATATCAATATAAATATTAGATATGCATATAATTTAAATAATTTATCAAAATTTTAACTAATAAATATGATAGCATATTCAAAAATATCCATCTCATACTGCAATAGATTCGTGACTTGTTACATTTGTATTAAACTCGTTAATTTCCCCTTCTACACCTTCCGCTGCTTCCCTCCTCCTCCCAGCCAGCCTAAGACACTTTGGACAATTCTTAACTCTAGAATGATCAAATCTAGCTCTCTCTTTATCAGTCATATTTGTCGAGGGTGGAGGTGAGAAACATTTGATATGAAAACAAGACCCACATCTTGGGCATCTACTCACCGTATTAACCTGGAATGGGAATAGAACTTGATCTTTCCGGCAAACTTCACAATTAAATCCAAGTTCCTTGCAAAGTGTACAATTTAGAACATGAGTCATCCCTCGCCTTACAAATTCCTTTAATTTTGGAGCCGTCCCAGTTCCAAATCTCACATTTACTAAATCGTCTAACGAATAAAGGTCAACCTCTTCCCTCAAATAAAAATAGGTAGGGAAAGAAGTCAGCTCTTTGGTCAAATCTTCAGCCCCTCTACAATTCTCAAGATATTCTTTAAGATACCCAAGCTGTGTTCGATATTTACGGAAATTCCCCATTTTTACCACTCTACGGAATAGATCTGGATTAATTGATAGTACAAAATAAACTGGGTCCGACTTCAACGAATCTAGCAGGGTTGCAGAAAAATTGGATACAGTATAAAGTGAAAAATCCCATTTATGAAGTATAAATTGAGGGATCCGTGCTTTCTTCAAGGTATGACATCCAGTACAAAAATACCGGCCTAAATAATGGCAATAACGAAATGTATTTGAAAAACGGATTTCTACACGCATTCCGCATCCAGCGCATTTATAATTTTGAAGCTGGAGACAAGTCCTCATAGAAGTATATGGGTGTAGGGTTAGAATGATTACAGGGCGAGGTGGAGCCCATGAATATGTACCACGAAGACGAGGAGCCATTGAAATCTTGCCAGAATCTGTCTCGGAATTCGCCTCGTCTGAGAAAGAATAGGATTTTGGGAGTGGAAGTAGTGATTGTGGGGTATCAGAGTCGGAACAAAGCCATTGAAGCTCAGAGGCAGTCGGTAGGAGTTGAGTGGACTTGACATTACGTCGCAGGAGATTCAGAGCGACATTTTCAGCTGAGAAATAACCAGATACAGGCTCTGGGAGATCGACTGAACCATTCTCGGGTGGAATTGATTCATCCTCGGATGAGATTGAGCTTGTAGAATGTGAGTTTGATCCACTGGAATTCATTTCTGAAAGTATATAGCGATTAATTAGGTAATTAGTATGGAATTTGGTGCTTTTTCTGGATTGGGGTGAGTTTTAAACCTTTAGATGTTGAGAGAAGGATAGAATCTTCAGCAGAAGCGGATTGACCATCAGATCCAAGCGTATTTCTGGTTCCAGCCTGCTTTGGCTTTCGTTTTTTGAGAAGATGGCTGGGTGGCTTTCTTGGTTGACGCCAATATTCGAATCTAAATGGAAGAAATAATGTATAAATCGTGAAAAACGTTAATTAAAATAAAACACTTATTTTTCACATACTCAGACTCTTCAGTTTCAGTATGCATAACACTTGGTCGACCAAAAAGCACTTTTGGAGGGAGTGGAGGAAGAATCCTCGAAGATTTGAATGGAACTCTTTCTCCTGAAGATGTCCCAGGCTGAGGTTGACCCAAAGATTTGCTTGATTTGACTTTAGAAGTGGATCTCGAGCTTACTTCATTTTGAGAGCTAACTCTGCGATTTTGTTCGAGTTTAAGGCGTTCAAAAGCAGATATAATTGCTAAATAAAGGATAAACGGCCGCATTAGAGTTTGCATTGTTCATTGTATTATTTGTACTTATTATTGATATTCACCTTCTGACACATTAAAATGTGCATTCTCTCTATCCAGCTCTCCCATACGATCAGAAAGTAGAGAATCAATGAGAAATGAGGTTAAACTTTGACCTCTTTTTGGTAGGGGAAAGTTCCCAAAGGCTGGAGGTCGTATACGTCCATCTGATTCAAGAAATGATTTTTTTACTGGTGTTTCTTCATCTTCAGTTCCAGTCTCTCCTTGACTTTGGGTTGGATTTGAAGGAGTTGATTTTTGGAGAAAGCTCGTCTCTAGGGCTGAGATGGATGCAGGAGTTTGAGCTATAGGTGAGATTGGAGAACCGTACGAGTAAGAGAATTCAGGTGGAAGTGTATTTCCTTTGAGTAAAGGCTCGAGGTCATCTTCCCCTTCATCTTGAAAGCTCTGTGGAGTAAGGGAATCCCTTTTTTGGGCAATGTCAATCGGTTTATTAGGTGTTTGAGACATTGAGGAGTCGTGTATTTGATTTTGTGAGCTGCAAATTGCCTCAATTTCCTGAAAAAACCCAAATCTTTTAAAAAATGCTCTCAAATCAAGGCTTAAGACGAACCTTTTTAAGGGAAGATGCAATTATGGACGGATTATGAGCCTGGAATAGCTTTGAACTTGCTTGAAAATTATAAAAATGGTCGTAATCTCTCGTGGACAGTAGATTCAGAGATTTGAGCAGGATTTCATAAAATTGTGGATCCGCGAGGAAGGCCCATTCATAGTAAAATACTTGGATTCGAGCTCCGTGTTTTTGTAAATATTTGACCAGGCTAAAGTCCACAATTCTAAAAAGTAAAAGTTGAAAACAAATGATTATCATCACGTGAAACTTGCGTCATAATGAAATCAATTTAATTTGACATGAAATCCATATTATTAAACTTACGAGTCCTCCAACCAAATGTCAAATGATTCAAAAGAAGATTGGGAAAAAATCTGCAGAAAAAAAAGTAACATATGTTAAACAATGGCTGGTTAAGGGTGTAGTAATTAAGATATGGCACAAAGTGGTACAGAGTGACACGAATGGCATCATGCCACCCAAAATTTCCCAGAATTCTGAGAAGGTTTTGTTCTGCAGAAAAACTCCAACTCAGCCCAATTTTAAATGTACGGATTGCGAATTAATTATTTAATGAGCTTGTAACTTACCAAATGATACTTTTTAATCTTGGCCCCATGGGTGAAGATACTCCTAAGGCGTGCCCCCAGTAATTTGTGACATCCGGTTGAGGACAAGGAGAAGATGGATGAACGGGCCACGGAAATGTCCAGAAGGAAATAAATGGAAATTAAAAGGGAATCTAATAGGGTGAATTTCTGTCGAGGGTAACTCAGCTCATCCTGTTGCGGTGATGATTGTGGCTGTGGTGAAGACACTAAGGTCTGGTGCTGATTAGATTTGAGGTCAAAGGTGGCCGTCGTGAGAGGCTCGTGAACCATGTCACATTTTCCTTGTTTTTTTGCGGCTAATTTACAAACCTTCAATCAAACCTAATGGTTGGTTCACTTGATGAAGACCTTGAGGAATTGATAACAATTAAAATGGATTGATTTTGTAACAATATAAAGGCGAATTTGTTAATAATTTAATTAAAAATTTAATTCTCGACAATTCTCAATTGTTTTGTTTTTCAAATGGATTTATAATAGGCCTAAATTCTACGAGAAACACCGCGAAGGATTTGTTTAAGAATCTCGAAATTTTGGCTCGGATTTTTTGACATTTTGTTGACATACCTTGAACCTTGACCTCGTTGACACCAAGTACCAATGACCATGAGAGGACCAGCTCTTTTACTTGACGGAGGATTATCGAATGTTCTTAATAACCTGTGCTCATTTGACGTACACGAAGAAAAGGCAAGTTTTTAATAAATTTTAAATTGGATTCTTGGAATCTGATCATTTCAGGTCAATTTTGAGGTCAATTAATTTGTATATACTTATACACAGATGTGGACATCGAAAGCATTGCAAGTAGAGCCGGAATCAGTTGTTAAAACTCACTGTCGATATATTAGAGGTGAGTTTGGCTACTTTTAAATTTTGTAAAAATATGTTTTGGTACTTAAATTATGAACTTTTACTAAATTTCTGTATAGCTGGTGCTGACATAATCGAAACATCTTCATATCAAGCCTCCATACAAGGGTTTAAGCAATACATGTCCCTTGACGTCGCAGCGGGAGAGAAATTGATTAGAGATTCAGTCGTGCTGGCCAAAAGATCCGTCTCAGAATCTCCAGGATTTAATCCCATGATTGGAGGGTCGATGGGACCATATGGAGTACTTCTTTGCAATGGATCCGAATATTCTGGCAATTATTTAAATGAGATCAGCGATCAAGAGCTTAGAGATTTCCATACACCGAGAATTAGATGTCTTCTCGAAGGTGGGGTTGACCTTCTTGCGATTGAGACGTTTCCAGCTTTGAAGGAGGCTCGAATTGTCTTTAATATACTCAAAGAATCCTTCCCTACATCAAAAGCTTGGATTTCTTTTACTCTAAAGGTTCACTATATTTGTATTTAATTCTAACAGTTAGCTAATTATGATTTTTTTTGAAATAGGATCCGTCAACAAATTCTTACGGAGATTCAATGGAAGAAGCCTTCAAGTCAATGGCAGAATACGCACAACTCTGGGGATTTGGAATAAATTGTGGGCCCCCTGATTTGGTTTCCCCTTTCCTTAAAAAGATACGGCTGATTCGAGATGTTGTAAGGCCTGATGTCAAGCTTATCGTGTATCCTAATACGGGGGAAGATTGGATCCCAGGACATGGGTGGATTAAATCAACAGAAATTAAAACTATTGACACTTGGACGAAGGAATGGTTGGAGCTAGGAGCGGATGTGATTGGAGGTTGCTGTCAGGTTGGACCAGAAACTATTGAAAAAATGCGACCAATTATCGACAAATGGAATTCAGAGCATCCTCAGTAAAAGAATTGATTAATTAAATATACAGCTTGTCATGCAGATACTACATATATGAATAATGATAATTATATTTTATTTTCGTTCAAAACTTTAAATCGAAATGTAAAACTTTTGTAACAATGTGATGTTGCAATGAATTTTAAATATTTACTTTTAGGCGAATATATGTAATACATTGAAGAATTATAATTTGAGTATGCATAATTAGATGCTTAAACTTATAAATAAATTGAATTAAATTAACCCCAGAATTTGGGTCTGTAATAAAAAGGACGAGAATAGGGATTAAAATTCATTAAATCTACTATTTAATACATACGATTCACCGTATATGATTTAATTTACGAAGGATCCCATAAATATGCAATAAAACAGCGAAAAAACGATAAAGACGTGTAATATTTTTAAGAATTAATTTACAGTTTTGATCTCAATGAGAAAGCAAAGATTCATTCGAGACTTCGAGTACATATAAATTAGGGACGTTTTTCAGGCTCTGACGGTTCTTCACCCTCATTCGCAACTTTCATCTTCTTTTTCCGTAGGTCAGCCTGGATATCTTCAATAGTACGACGATCTCGTTTTTGCTCTGAGGATACAAACCCATAGGATCGGGAGGGAGCTGCTGTCGAAAAGATTTCTGCAGTTTTGCAATTTTGATAAGAATAATCATTTCTTCGCTTCCTACGTCCCCTCTCCACCTTTCTATCTTCATCCTCCTCCTCCCCTCCTCCTTCGGCTCCCCTAGATTTTGGATCAAAACTTTCACCCCTTCGTAAAGCTCCGATTTCAGGTTCGGATGGGGCAGGCTGATTTGAACAAACAATATGCCTATCAATCTCGTCCTCGCCTTTACAAATAAATCCAAGTTATTACCGACTTGATGTCATTCTGAATAAATTAAATTACCTATTGAGAAATGGCCGGAAAGATAATGTTTAAGCTTAAGAGGTGCAAAGTAAGGATCCTCATTCTTTTCACCAATCATATCCGCATCACTTGGTTCGAAATCACTGAGCGTAAAAGACTCTGCAATCGCATGCCTGAAAAAAATAATCATTTTAGAAGTAGAATTAATAAAATCAATTAAAAGGACTTACAGGAGAGCACGCTGAGCCTTATTCATGGGTTCAAACTTGAGCCATCTCCTTCTTCCATGTCCAGAGTCATTTGTTATCGGGTTATTCTCCTCCTCCCTGAGAAATCCAACAATCTTGTCAGTGACACTCTTTCGAAATTGTTCAATCCGCTTTTGTTCTTCCTCCTTGTGTTTTTTTGCCATTTCCCGTTCACCTGTCAAAAAACAAAGTAAAAACAATTTGAATGGAAAAATTAAAAATTAATTAAAAAATGTTAATTTTAATAAGTTTTTACGTTGAATCCGCTGCTTCTCCCTCGCGTCCATCTCTGGTGGCTTTGTCATTTTTTTCAGTATCGAACCTAGGATGTCCATTGTCCAAAGTGTCACAATTGACTTCAAAATGTGACAAAAAAAAATTAGGAATTTTCGGTTCCAGATTTCGCGATGAAAAATTAACGGGTTTTAAAACAATATCCGGTGATCAAAAGACGCTCATTTTAATGTCCAATTAAATAATGTTTACTTCCGGTTGTAAAAATTACATTTTCCGTGTGTCCAAAACTAAAAAAAATAAAATTCAATTGGAGGACCTGGAGGATGTCACGGATTTTAAAGGTAAAGAATGCGATGGCGGGATTTGTGAGTTTTTGAATTTGGAATTTTTTCAAGGACATCTCAAGTTTGAAACTTGACAAATTGTCCTTAATTATTAATCGTGACATCCTCACGTGTCAATTGATATCCTTGCCGGGTATTTGAGCAGTATTGTAGGTCGAGTTGACATTGTATATGTTACTGTCAGGAAGAAAAGAATTGATTAGAACTAGCTTAAATTTGAATTTGTCTCCAAAAAATCCCCGGCGAAAGAATTTTAATATCTTTTGGCCATCTCGTCTAATTAGAAGAATTATGTCATCTGGATCCTCGTCAACTATGAATAAATTACAATTTGAACGGAGCCCGTACCTCGTCCAACATCGGACAAATCCTGTGGAGTAAGCAAAATTCAAAAACATTTTAATATTGCATTGGTATTTTTTCATGTTTTTAATTGGTTGGAATTTTTTAATTGCAGGTGGTACCCCTGGGGGGAAGAAGCTCATAATCTGGCAAAGGCACTCAAAAAGCCGATATTTTTATCTGTGGGTTATTCTACATGCCATTGGTAAAATATTTGTAATTATTAGGATTATTAAATTTGAAAAATTCAAAAAATGCTTTTTAAAAATGCCTAATTTTTTGCTAAATTGTTGTTTTGCAGGTGTCATGTAATGGTAAGAAGTTTAAAATGATAATCTAGGCTTACGCGGATTAATGAATGCTATAATTAATGATGATTTTAATTGATTTATTAGGAGCACGAATCATTTGAGAATCCAGCGGTTGCGGAGCTAATGAACAGATACTTTGTGAATATAAAAGTGGATCGGGAGGAAAGGCCTGACATTGATCGTGTCTATATGACATTTGTCACAAGCTATTTCGGGGAGTGGTGGATGGCCAATGAGCGTTTGGCTAACCCCACCAACTGATGATGATCCTGGTTTAAAGCCATTTTATGGAGGCACATATTACCCTCCAGATGACAGATATATGGGTCGACCAGGCTTTAAATCTTTGATAACTCTTTTGAATGAGCAAGTATGCCATCATTGCAATTTGCATACAGAATATCAAAAGAACTAATTTAAACTTCATTTCACAGTGGAACGAAGACTCCAAAAAATTCATAAACTCTGCAAATCAGATTATTGAAGTTTTGCGAAGCTCTAGCAAGCTCAAATCTTACACCCTACCTTTGGTCTCGGCCGAGATTCGTCAAAAATGTCTGGATCAGCTCTCTCGCTCTGTATGTCTACTTTTTAGTTTTTCCAATAAAAAACATGTAATTTTTAATTTTTTATAATGAATTCATTGTTCAATTTAGTACGAGCCGTCTTTTGGAGGATTCTCTGAACAGCCAAAATTCCCTCAACCCACAAACCTTGAATTTCTTCTCTCGGAAGCCAATCTGGAGAATCTGAGGCAGTCTAGAGCTGGGAAAGGACCTACTGAGAATAAGGCATTGAAGATGGTTGAGAGAACTCTCAAGTGTATGACAAAAGGAGGAATCCACGATCATATTGGGAATGGATTCTCGCGTTATTCCACCGATAAAAAATGGCATGTACCCCATTTCGAAAAAATGCTCTATGATCAAGCTCAACTTGTCCCTATATTTGCTGGAGCATACCTCCAAACTAAAGATCCAATCTTCTCCTCCACTCTATCCAAAATCCTCGAGTACGTAGACCGAGATTTGAGTCACCCTGTAAGAAATATTGCATATTCAAAGACAATTCTTTAAAATCTTTTTTTAAATCAATTAGGAAGGAGGATTCTACAGCGGAGAGGATGCGGATTCGTACCCAGAATCAGAGTTGAAGAAAAAGGAAGGTGAGAAGCGGGTTAAAAAGGAAGGAGCATTTTATGCGTGGCTTCAGAGTGAAATTGAGGGGATTTTTGATGGAAAGATGATCGGAGCTTCAAAGCTTTCGGATGCTTACGCATTCCGTTACGGAATTAAAGCTAAAGGGAATGTAGATCCTTATCAGGTGGGGTTTTAATACATAATCAAAGGCTCATTACTTTATAATGATTTAAATCTAATACAAATTAAGGATCCACATGATGAACTCAAGCTGCAGAATGTCTTATTCGAAGCACACACCCTTCAAGAGACAAAAGAACACTTTAAACTGGATTGCACATTTGAAGAATTGGAGGGGCATATCAAAGATGCTAATAAAATGCTATTTGACTATCGTGAAGCGAATAGGGCTAGACCCCATCTTGATTCAAAATTTGTTACATCTTGGAATGGTATGCAAATATTTGTATTTTTTAAAATCTGGAATTATATATTATACTATTTAATCCAGGGCTAATGATTAGCGGATATGCACAAGCTGGGAAAGCCCTTGGAAGCGCAGAGTATATTCAAAGAGCAGAAAAGGCAATGGATTTCATACTAACATACATGCTAACGAGGGAAAATGAAGATGGAAAGGTTCGACTTCATCGAACTTCATACAGATCTCAAGAGGATCGAGGAGAAGCCAAGGACAAAGTGATGAGTTTAACTGGAGAAGGAGCTGGAAGGGTTATTCCAGGCTGTGTTGATGACTATGCTAATTTGATTACGGGTAAATTCAAAGAAATGAGGATTAACTTGAATTAACATTGAATTTTTTAAACCTACAGCACTTATTGATTTGTATGAAGCTACACTCAAGCCAAAATACATTACACTCGCGTTTGAGGTGAGATTTGTGATTAGTTTTTGCCCTTAATCAATGGAAATTGAAGCTAAATTGAAATATAATATTTTTTTAAAGCTCCAAGAAGTGCAGGATGAATTGTTTATGGACAAATCTGAGGGGAATGGAGGTTATTTCATGGGTGCAAGGGACGAGTCTTCAGTTATAGTTAAAATGAAGGATGGTAAGTGTATTAAAATACAATTCTATTGAAATTATGACATTTAATTCAATATTTACTCAATTTAGATGACGATGGAGCCGAGCCAAGTTCAAATTCCAAATCAGTTTTCAATCTAATCCGCCTCAACAAATACCAAGAGGTCTGGGGCAAATCTAAAGCCTTCAAAGAAAAAGCAGAGTCGATTTTGAGACAATTTGGAGAACGTCTCATCAAGATTCCCATTACTCTACCTTTAATGAGCAGTGCTACACCAGCATTTCGAGATTGTATTAGTGAATCGAATCAGATTCTTACAATTACGGTGGTTGTAAAGTCTCCCAAGGATTCGCGAATGCTTCAATATCTTTGGGGTTCTGACTCAACGAATTTGGAATTAAATGGGAGAGGTTTTATGCTTCCGAGAAATGTATTTGTGGTTCCGCTGCAGCTTGGAGAATTTTTTACAAAAGAAAAATGTCGAGAGATTCTTGGGGATAGGATTGAAGATAAGGAGAAGTTGGAGAAGTATCTGGAGAATGGAGATTGCAAAGAATTTGCTCTGGTGGAGGTTGAAATGAAGGATAAGACCGAGAGGATTCTTTATGGGGATTTTGCCGAGTTTACGGAGAAGAGTAATGGGATTTTGGCAAAGATTATTAATTCTTTTGATTAAATATATGCGAAATTGGAGAATTTATTGTATAATTTCTTATGTAAATAAATTCTAATTCGATCATCTGTAAATATGAGATATTAAATATAAAATAAGCCAAATAATTATAATTTTTGTGAATAATCTTCCCAGTTTTGATGAAAATCGATTTTAACGTGTGTAACCTTCTTCTTCTTCAAACTAAAATAATCAAAATATAATATAATAATATTTTTTAAAATAATTTGTTAAAATGCTTAATTTTCAACAAAAAGTATTGTAAATATTTTAAAATAACCGTATCACGCCGTTTGAGAAATCTAGCTGATGCTTTGATCCGGTCATATTCTGGATCTTAAAAAACTGTATGAATAAAAATTGTATTTTGACGCAAATATTGAATACCGGAAGTGATTAGAGATTTCTCGTTGTATTTCAAGGTAGGAAGAGCTCCAATAAGAGTAATGAGTTGAAGGAGGAGAAAGGATAGGAGAATCAGAAGAATTCTTTTCATTTTGAAGGGGAAATTTAATGTCTAGAAATCATAGGCCACAAGACTCATATTTTTATACCCTTCGATTCAGATTTCAGATTTCTTGTATTGTGATTGAGGCAATTTATCTGTATCATTGAATTGATAAAAATTATTGCATTTACAATTGAATTTACATTAATCTTAATAAGATTAAGTTTCAAACCGAATTAAACTAGTTCCAGATTTGATATGATTGCCTTAATGATGTAGTATTAAATAATTAGGTACAGATAAACTTATAGTACACAGGAGAGAAAGCCATTAGAGGAATTTAATTATTCCTCTAGACATACTCGACCGTTATAATGGAAGGAAAATTTTGACGAGTATTTCATTATTAATTAGTAATACTAATTATGCATTTTATAGGTAGTTTAATTTGATTTGGCTATGCTTTTGTTATATTCCTTTTACATATTTGCGTGAATCTTTTCAATTTTTTGACAATTTGAGATATAAAATGAATAAAATGGGATTTGTTTAATATTCTAAATGAGCGTATTTCATTTATTTATTTGAAATAGTCCTGTTTATTTCAAAATTTAATAAAATACTAATAGTAGAACAGAACAGCAATTAGAAAAATTTAATTATCGTAGGATATTTAAAAATAAAAATTAATCCGAATCCGATTTTTGGCTGCTCTTTTTATCCTCCTCGTCGTCACTCTCTTCACTCCGCTTGGCGGCTCCCTCCCCTCCAGCTTTTTTTTCATCCCCCGACCCCTCCTCATCCGAGTCCTTGAGAAACCTCGCCTTTCGCTTCTTCTTCAGCTCAATGTCGGAGGATTCGTCCTCCTCAACGGGTGCCTCTGCCGCAGATTCATCTGAGCTGGAATAAATATCTGCCCCAGGTCGACCGTACCCCGACCCTCCCTTCTTGAATCTGTTTTTTATCGCAGAGAGTGAGATCCCGCCTTCGTCGTCTGAGCCATCCTCGAGGTATGCCGCACTCAACCCCTTCCCACCAGCCTTTTCCCGCACCCTTCGTTGTTTGCTCTCCCGCCTCACAGACGCCCTCAGCCGCTCCTCCTCCTTCTTCAACATACTCCCACGCTCGCTCTCCGGGTCTTTCCCAACAATCCCAATCTATTTCATTAAGAATAAGAGAATTAGAATTTAGAATTGACCAATTAAAATATATTGGAAAGTACAATTTTAACGGCAGATGTTTTGTGGGATCGATCCGCGAGGGACATGGTCATCTTCCGATGAGTGAAGGAGTCTGTCGAGTGTGGTCTGAACGTGAATTTGGACCGGAAGACGGCCTGTCCCTGGAGTCCAGTCCCCTGCCTTATGAAGAGATGGTTATGATCCCCCTGGAGTGGCTGTTTGTACACGTTGAAAATCTCCCCGCCAAGATGTAGCGACATAGACCCGTCACTCCACTTTACCAATCTCGAATTCGACTCCTATTCACATTAAAGCGTGTAGGAATACATTTTATTTAAATAAATACAAAATTGTAGTACCTTCACGAAAACCCCGTGCTCGTTGTGCCTCTCCCTCCAACGGATAGTGTTCTCCACCTTTGATGTAAATATTTTACGTTTAATTAAATTCACAATTAGCGAAATTCACCAACCTTTAGCTTGCACCTCGCCCGCCCCTCCTCGTCCAAGAGCTCCTCCTCCTCGATCTCGTCCTCATACGTCGCGGGGTCAAATGGGCGGGTGTCCACACTCAAGAAGTTGGGGAGCTTCACGAAATGAATTCCCTTGCCAAGATCTGTTGTGATTTTTGGGATCTCCACTTCAATTCGAGTCTCGGCTGGAGGGGGCTCCTCCTCAGGCTCGACGACCTCTGCCACCACCTCCTCGCCATCTTTTGGGGCTTCGTCAATCTCCATCGGAGCTCCTCCGTCACTCTCCTTTCAAATTAAAACAATTAATTGACATTTAATTATAAAGTCAGGGCTTACCTCCTCCTCGTCGTCGCTCTTTCCAAACTTGTTGCTTCTGTTGACGGGCTTAACCATTCGAGGAGAGTCTGGCGACGGGGATTTAGACTTGCTCTTGGACTTTCGTGATGTCTCCGACCCGGGTGACTTTGAAGGTGATTTGGAGGGGCCTTCAACTGACTTTGGTGGCGGAGAGTCTGGCGATTTGACCTCTTCTTTGACCACCTTAGGCCTTTGAGGGCTTTCATCGCCAGAACCGGATTTGGACCCTTCCGAGTGGCTGGGAGACCCAGAACGCGATCCAGAGCCAGAAGAGGACCTTGACCCTGCTGGAGACTTTGAGGGAGATTTTGATTTACTTCGACTTGCCCTTTCAGTCACGTCGGGTGACTTTGAGGATTTTGAGATCTTTGAGGCTGGAGAGGAGCTTCCAGATCGAGAACCAGAGGAATGTGCTGGACTTGCTGGGGCACTTCCTGTGGGGGTAGCTTTAGGAGGAGTAGCCTCTCTCCGACCTGGACTTGGCGACTTTGACCTAGCTGACCCTGAGCCAGAAGCAGACCCTGAGGAAGATGAGGAGGAACTGCGAGACCGAT
Source organism: Megalothorax incertus (assembly GCA_036507255.1). NCBI lineage: Eukaryota > Metazoa > Arthropoda > Collembola > Neelipleona > Neelidae > Megalothorax > Megalothorax incertus. The sequence continues at coordinate 18,631 of JAAZTK010000615.1, forward strand.
CGGATCCTTTGAAATTAAAATAAACGCAATTAAATTGACCAGTTTTGTTTATGTTTAATCGAAATGTATTTGATTTGATTGCAATTAATTAATTAGAGTTAATTTGTATTAAGTATATTGACAATTTTAAAAACTTAATTTTTCAATTTCGGCAAAAAGTTGTAATTTAAAATTAAAAGTTCTCACCCGACTCGTTCTCCGACTCCCCGGAAGAATTGTCCTTCGTCATGTCTCCGGTGGTCTCCACTTGTTGGTGAG
>JAAZTK010000616.1:0-18885 GCA_036507255.1 Megalothorax incertus
AGGGTTTTGTGACGGATCAAGTCATATGAGTAATCTAACCAAATGTTAAAATTACGAAATATTAGGCGTGACATATGTCTGAACTACATATATATCTAACAAATATTTAGAATAAATGCATATTTTATCAATTAAAAGGTTCCATTTGTGGCTATTTTTGATAAGAAATAATTATATCATAATTGGTATTTAAGAGATAAATTAATTATATTGCAGTTGTCAATTTCTTAGATTTATTTAATACATATTTGAAATTTAGATAAATTACTAATATGGTAAGGTACTAATAAGGTAAGGTACTTCTAGTAGTTTAAATTTGTTATTGAAATTTATAAGCTACTATTTATTTTTGTAATAAAATATTTTATAGAGGAATATTTTGGGGAATCTAGATGTTTAGACATAGGGAAAAAAATATAGTTCACAATGTTAATACAATGTTTACAAAATTATGTATATACGTATAATACTGGAAAGAGAGTTGGTAAAAATTGAGAATTTGATTGCCCGAGATTTTATGTAAAACCTTCGCAAGTCCAATTAACTAAAATCTAATTTGTAATTCATTATCGAGCTTTTGGACATTGCAACTACCAAATCAAATGCAATGTCTCAATTAATAAGGTCCAATATTTCTATCTATTTTTGAATTTTTGATAAGAAATAATTTTTTTAAGCATGAATTTTTAATTCCAAAAATTAATAAATGTTTTTAACAAAACCAAAAGTAAGTACAATATTAATAGTGTGTGGAAAAATTTTGGATAAATGGAAATTTCTTCGGAGAGATTTTGATAGAAATAATTAGATTTGGTTCAACAATGGTTTTAGCGATATCTTGATATAATTAATTTTTATATTGTAGTCTATAATATTCTTTATCTACAGATACAATTTGTATAGATTGTTTTAATATTATGCATATTAAATGTGTTTTCTCTTAATACTACAGGTTCAAATGAAAGATCAATTAGCCTAAAATAAATATATTCTGCAAGAAATCCCATAAGTCCTAATACAATACCAATAATAAGGATCAGGAATGATAAGGTTAGAGTAACAATTGTTAGAGGTTTAATTGGAGTAATTTGTTCAAATAAATTCCCTCGAGGATTTTTTTGACTTGATTATCTTTCCGTAAATTTCGTATCCATCTACTTCCATCCATTTTTAATTCCATTTGGTCATCTTCCATCATTTTATCCCGAATTCCGCTCTCAAAAACTTCCAAAATCATTGGATTAAATATTGGCGCATAGAGTGACCCCTTTTGGAAATGCCATGTAGTTAGAATTGTTCCAGTTCTTTCCTTTGACCTTGTAAATATCCCTTTCCGGTTAAGGTCAGAATCAAATTTGAGGGTGAAATTCGACGCCAAATTATACTCGATGGAATAAAAAGAGGTCAAGGCATGCGCTATCCGGTGTTGAAAGTGCGTTTTGCATGCATGAAATTGAAGATTTGACGAAAGTTGACCTCGTGAAGATTTGGCGCATTCCTGGGTTCTGAGATTCCTTGAAATGTTTGATATCTTGACCCCCATAAGTCCGGAAAAATAGCTTAAATGAGAAATCAGACGCCAAATCCTGATAGAATGAAGGACTCGGAGATTCTTTTAAGATGGTCATAAACCCTACCAATTTGGATTTGTAAACATTCCCCAGGATTAGGCATTCCATAATAAAAAGTAGGAGTAAAAATCGAAGAATTGATCGATTCCAGGTCCAGTAAAAGTTTTGTTCGAGCAGGATTTTATACTGGATAAAAATTACATTTAAAAATGCTCTGATTATTGATCCTTCCGGATTGATTATGACTATTATCAAGAGTCCAAGACATAGACTGCTTATTAGGAATGAAATCCAAACTTTTGTGTCAAATGGACGAATGGCAGCTGTCCATGAAATTGTAAGTGGCGGGGTTCGAACCACAAACCGGAAATCATCGAGCATCAGGAGGGTCAAGGGGTCAGCTACGGCGTATCGCTCAACGGACATGCCTAGACCTACGGCGATGTCAACTTCACCTGACACTAATAGGCCCATTGATCCACTCCACGATGAATTCGCCAATTTTTGACCTGCAGCTCCGCCATCTCGCGAGAAACTCAGGTCAAAAGTAAAGTTGTATCTTTTGCTAAATTCCTCCATTAATTTGAATGATAATCCTCCCATTTCTCCATTTGATTTTAATCTGAGTAAAAATGTATTCCGCAAGGGGGCGCATTTGAAATGTTTTCCATTTAGATTTAAAGGAGATTTCTTTGATTGGGGGTCAATTTCAGGCGAATTAATCAGGAATTGAGGTGAATATTTGAGATGGATTTTTTGTAAATATTTGTCAGAGCCACTTGGGATTATAATTGGAATTTCATCCAGTGATAAACAAGAATTTGAAGTTTTAGATGAATTTTTTTGGAAATGAGTGCAGACCAAAACATTCCTAAAAGAATCAAATAAAAGTAGAATTAAAAATATTCGAAAAATATTCATTTTGAATTTTTTAAGTCGTCAAAAAGGATACATTTTAAAGGAATCCTCGCTTCATTAACAATTTCTACTTGTTTAAAAACTTTAAATTTGGGATTTGACATTGCATGTTAATGGTCCATGAAGGTAAAACAGTCTAGGATAAGTGATTTTAAGAGTTTGAAGAAACATACGATGAAATACCTCAATTTATGCGACTATGACTCTGATCCTGAGAACCAATAAAAAATTATTTGCAAAAATAATGAGCTCTTAAAAGAAAAGGTTTTAAAATCTAAATTATCCACTGATATCTAAATGTTGCTAAATCTAAAATTACTTTTAAATAAGGTAAAAATAGTAAATTTCTTTTACTAATAATAGTTTGTTAGGGATAATTAGGAAAATGATCGTAACGCATATGAATTTCTGATATCAATAGTTAATAAATTTGATTGATATCTAAATCAAAAATTTTCATTGATTATAAATAATTTAATTAAGCTTTTTAAAGTTCTGCTCTTTATTTATGTAAAGTGTTTGATGTTTGGATTTAAATTAATAGTATTTTAGATGAAAATAACTTAAATAATTTATAATAATTTAATAATTAATTGAAAAATTATAATTATGAATATTAGTTTCAACTATCTATTAGGAAAATTACAAAATTACTTAAGATTATAATGGAATTGAAATATATTAATTTTTTATACTGAAAGAACTACCTATTGTATTGTATTGTATAAGTACAATAGGTACTCTAAAAATGCATGAGCAGTTTAGTAAGTATATTAAATGATTTTTTATTTATGACAATTTTAAATTATTAAGTTTAAATTCATCCAATCCCGTTTGAGCAAAGTATTCCCCGAGATATATAAAGGTCAATATGGTCCTGACCAGAGGACATTCGATTTATAAAAAAAAATCCTTTTAAATTGTGCAAATGCAAATTTACCTACAATATATTCTTTTATTTGATTAAATATGAGAGACAAATCTTATCTAATCTTTAGATTTTTTGCCATTATTTTGACCATCCCATTATTAGTTAGTTCTGAATTAATTATTTCCAGATTAGAAGAATTTGTTATGAATTTTAATAAATGCTCGATTGATATTTTTTCTAAAAAACCTTTTAATTTTTGGGACATTCCATACCCATATTCTAATTTTGAACAAACTTCAAATTATTCCAAATATTTTTACAATCCTCTACCAATTTCCAGGAAATATTTAGAATTTTGTGAAGTTATTTGGAGTTTTAACGGGGCAACGATATTCGACCAAAATTTTAAAAATTCTAATCAATTTTCTCTAAAAGAACACTACATTTTTGTTGGAAATTCATCGATTTATCCAAATTTTGAAGAAATAGATTTTGATTTCCCAAAATATATATTCCTTGTATATTTTAATCAGACCTCAAAATCAAATATTACTAATCACATGATTAGTAATATAAATATATTAATTAAAAGATGGAATCAAAATAGAAATATCCCTTTGATGTGCCCTATTTCAAGTTGCAGACCTAATATCAACTCTTATAAAAGTGAATCGACGAGGCAATTAAATTTGGAATCGATACACTTTTCGAATGGAAATTCACTCATCGGTTTTAGAGACAAAACATGGACCAAATCATTATTTAATAAAGAAATATCCGCATACGAGGAAAATCTCAGAATTATATTCCATTATATTAACCGATCGAATTTTTATGTAAATAGATCAGAAAGTCAATCAAAATCCCTAAAATTTATTTCTTATCCTCTAAAATACGAATACTATCATTCTTCTGATCATCTCGAATATTCTCATTTGGGATACATTGAGAAAAATTACATAACTTGTAGCGCCATCTCGCGGAATCATTTGAATCCCCAATCACTTCTCGATCCTTTTGATTTCGGAACACTTTTGGGAACTTTAATCTCAGCATTTAGTCTCATTATTTTATTCTATTTTTCGGTCAGAAAAATTCCCGGCAGATGGAGTTTCATTTCACTCGGGATTTTGGCGCCAATTTTGGGTCAAGATTCAAATTTAAGTTCCATTTTAAATTTACGCGCTTTGAAAGCTCTGTTTTTAGCCTGGGGTTTTGGGGCAGGAATTATCCTCTCTAATGGATATAATTCTATTGTTACTACTAATCTTTTGGCTCCACTCCGAAGCGACTTCTACCGGAACTTTTCCGAATTTAATTCGCACAACTATTCTGTTTTTAATTACGATTTAATTGATAAAAAGAAGGATCTTGAAAGTTATATATTGATTAATCGGCAGGCTGATGGTGTTGAAAGGTCTGATGTCCAATTTGAAACAATTGAAGAATGTTTCGAGAATTGCAATGATTGGTTTGATGATACAAAATTGATTTATTATAAATTACTTTGCGAACGCGATTGGATTTCATATAAATGTACTAGCTACAAATATTATCAACACGACACAACATTATTCAACACAAAATTATTAATCGAAGCTCATTTGAAAGCTCTTATTTTTTACAGAAATATTGAAGATAAATCAAAGTATTTACAAAAATTTACAAATTGTCAACATTCTTTTCTCCTTGCGGATTCGGAAAAAATTGTAAATTTAAAAAATTATTTTGAAAATTTTATAAAAATTGAAATATCAATTGGGAGTTTGCATTTTATGGGACGGTTTACTGGAGTTAATATAAAAAATTTACCACCTTATTTTGTTAAATCCTTATTTGATAAATTATTGGAAAGTGGGATTCCAAATTTTATTCAGAATTTAAAAGAAAACGGAGGGAATGATATTAGGAAATATAAAAATTTATTTAATTTAAATGAAACAAATGATGAATTCCAACCTCAAAAATTAAAATCAAATATCCTTTCGCTATTCTTCGCATTCCTTTTGGGAATTTGTATTTGTTTTTTGGGATTTATTACAGAAATATTGATTACACAATGGGAGTATATTAAAAAAATTATCATTTTAAATTTTAAAATATATATTTTGCATATATTTAAATTAATTTTTAAAGAAATAGCAAATTTTTATAATTTTTTCTGTGTGGATTGTATTTATTTTATAATATATTTAATTATAATTGTGATTATAATTATCTTAATATTATTGTAATATAATTATTGTAATTATATTCATTAAATTAAAATATTAATTTTGCTTTGTAATTTTAATCAAATTTATAATTTTAGCTAGATAAAAATCAAATGAAAAAATGGATAAAAATTCAAATGAAAAAGCAATTAAACTTATTGAAATTAACATAAAATAAATAAAAAATGCCGTGTAGACATCTCTTAAAGTTGTTGGCTGAAAGCCAAAAAGGTTCCAATTGACAAGCTCAAGCTCCTTTGAGACGAATAAATTATAAATCCTTCTTTTTTCATTTTGTAGGTTAAAATGACTAAATTTTTCAAAAATCCCCGATTGCATAATAACTCCCAAATCCCGATTTAAATTTGCGACAATGTAATTTTTTTGGCAGGACCAGGCTGCGGCTAATACAAATACAGACTCGGTTTTTCCTCCAATGAAAAAATAGGTTGGGATAAATTCAATGAGGGCTTCTTTTAAATTGAGCAACAATAATTGAATTTCAACAATGGCATAAGAATTAATCCTTAGATCTCTGTGAATATTTTTTGTATACGGTTCTTGGGAAATTAAAATTTCTTCCGAAATAATCTTTTTGATAGTCATCCCGTAATCTAAATCGTTCAAAAAGATGATTTTGTCAAGAATCTTTTGAAAAAATTGTTTTTCTTGGGATTTTTTGGAAATATTAATTCCATCCAAAACTAATCGAACAAAAACAGATGATTTAAAAAATGTATTTGAAGTTTCATTTAGTTCCACTGACAAACTATGAGTGTAAATTTGAATTGGAGATGCGGATAATTCTAGAAAAGTTTCGGGAACCCTTGGTTGGGATGGACTCGTGAGTTCAGTATAGAGGTCGCCCTTGTAGCAGTTGCTAATAATGATATTGACCATATGCCAAAGCCAGAATAGTCCAAAAATTATTGATATTTTGAATTTTGAAGCATTAATTTGAAGGCTAATATCTTGTTCAATAACGGGCGCCAGTGTAACGAAAATTCTCTGAAAAGTTCCAACAGATGGCGCTAAGATCCATAAGGCAGAATTTAGACCAATGAGAGATAGCGCAAGAAATAGCCAGGTTTGCCAATCAATTGGCGCCAAAATTGAAAGCAGGGTTGGATTATTTTTTGGAGACATTATAAAGAATCCAAGTGGTATGATTTCGAATCCATTTGAAAGAAACTCGTGCATATTATATTCCTCATAAGTTTCAATTGCAAAGTTATCAATAATAAATTTTGATATACATTGATGATCAGGTCCATTAAACTCTATTGTGAAATTTCGAACTTTGCCCAAGATATAAACAAGGCAAACTTGGGGATTAGCTCTCCAAGCGTCGAAATAGGGCAAGGGACACGGCACTAATCCATCATAAATTCCAAATATTTCCCCATTCAAATTTTGATATAATTTCAGCCAGATGGCATTCATTTGATTCAAATTTGAGGTAGCTTTAATTAATTGCTTATTTCCATTACAGCAATGAAAGCAAATTATCCATGATTCTGAATCTGATATGACCATATATTTTTGAATATTCGAAGCCATATTTGTTAGCGATTCAATATTTGCATTCGTAATAAAATATTCTTCAATTTTAGAGGGGAATAAAAATATGGTCCAATCGGGGAAGGCATTGAATTGATTTATCGGGTTTATTTGAATTTTGGACAGACTATTTTGTATAGTCATATTTATAAATATTTTTGCGTAGCAAGGTACAAATCGGCGATAATAATGATAAGAATGCGTCAAACTATCAGAATTTGTGGTAGGATTTACTCTCCTTCGAATATTCTTGGTTGTATTTGAAGCCTCAAAATATTTTGGGGTTTGTTGGAAATTATTTCCAATATCTTGATCCGAAATTATATGTAAAATGCAAGTGGTGACAAAAGGTTTTAGACCAGGAGTTTCAAATAAATTTTTATTATCAAATTTTGGAGATTTTATTTTCCCGGAGGAAATTGTAAATCCATAAATTAAAATATGGATGAAGATTAAATATTTTAAAATTTCCATATTTTACTAATTTCACTTCGAATTAAATATTCTATATTTTAAATTGATCTAAATTATTTCTTCTTCAAGTACCCTAATTTAAATATTTTTTGGATTTTTATAGAGAATTTAAATTAGTATTGTTACAATATCAAAATAATTTTTTTATTAAAAATAATGCGGTGAGAGCCTATATTTTCTAAAGCGTTTTCAATTATTTATAGTTGTACTACGTATGATTACTACTTATGATTTAGTTTATATAATTGTAAAATATTTTATCTACTCTGACGTATTTAAGTAATACAAATCAATATTTTAATTTAAAAAAAATAAATTAAACGCTCGTTAATATTTTATAATATCCAAAACCCTTTTACGATATTTCACAAGACTATATAATTTACATAAATACTGTAATAAATTAAAAATATCCAAACCAATAAATAAAGTAAAACCCGGGTTTGCAATTATTGTACACGCCAAAATCAATAAAATTGTATTTGGTTTTAAAGAACTTAGAATTGCATCTAATGTAGTAAATTGTACCCTACTTATCTATATAATTATAGAGTAGCGAAATGGTGACAATGTCTTAAATTTTATTATGCACCGATTGATCCACAAAGACTCGGAGTCATTAAAAGCTTTTAAATTCTTTTAAAAGCATTTGGATATTCAGACATTTGAATATAGATATTTTTTAATCATATACAAAAGATTATCTAATTTTTTTTTTGTTTTTTTATCATGAAATACATGGAATTTATGCTTTTGCACATTTAAGGATTTTATGAGCTATGCTCATATCTATTATCTAAATATCACTAAATAATAAATGCAATTATTTTTATTTATTCTGTATTCATACTCATCGAATATTTTACTCCCCCCATTTTTTCCATTCCCCAATCTTAACGATTACTTTACTTTTCCGGGAGCATAATTGAAGTTTAGTAGTAAATTTTAGCAATTGAAATTTTATACCAAAATATTCCCAAATAAAAATCAGGGCTAAAAATCAGTAAAAGCAATTAAAATCCCATAAAATATAATAGAAATCCTGTCAAGAGATAATGGTTTTGGTTCATTCGTTCGCAATTTTTCATCGTTTCCAATTTTTTCTTTTTAAGTTATTCCCTTTTTGTTCTTTATACCATTTGACTCCAACTCTCAAAATATTACTCATATCATCCCTTATCAATTTTTCCAAAATATAATGCGATGCTAGCCTTGCTACCCCATTACTAAATATTTCAGAAAAAGGCGACCTCTTTCGGAGTGAAATGCCAAGTAGAATTGGCGGAGAAATTTCATCTTGTGAACGCTGGAAATATTTTAGAGGTTTTTGAAAGGGATTTGTTGAAAAATTTTCGGATATTTGTACATCCATCATTTTGTCATATTCTAAGCAAGCTGTAGGTGAATTTTCATCAAATATTTCACGCATACATTCAAAAGATGAATATGTAATCCGCATTCGATTCCAAATTAGTTTATGGAAGGGTATTCGATCCTTTGATGCTTCAAGGTTTTGAATATCAATCCCTCGATAACTTCGGAAAAATATTCGATAATTTGATTCGGCGAGTTCTTGATGTGTAGTCGGAACGGGAGCATTGGTTGGGAATGTAATAACTAGAAATAAAAAAGTAATTATTCATTATTAATTTTATGATTTGAATATCATCTTACAATTGTATAATTTTGATTTGTAAACGGTCCCAATAATCAATGAGAAAAATATCCAAATTGAAAGGATACTTCTTAATTGGTCATTTTTGGGGAGAATTGCATCTTGTTCAATAAATATTTTCAAAAGCTTCTTAAATGCTATTAAAATTGGCATTTGAAATTTTAGACTGAAAAGTGTAAAAAGAAATGAAATTAAAATAAGAATCCATATCCCAAAAACAAAAGGGCGGATAAATATTGTCCAATGTATTCGAGGGGCGGGAATTTTTAAAATGAAACCACGCGTGAGCATTGTATGAACATTTCCAAGCTCAATTATTCCGAGACGTTGAGGCGTGATTGCAAAATTCATTCCGAGGTCAAGTTGACCAGAAAAAATCAGGCCTACGCCATTTTTCCAAGTTCCGTTGCTTAACCGAATTCCGGATCCTGGAGAATGGCTTTTAATTAGAGTAAAATTATATCTTTTTGAAAGAATGTCAATCATTCCACTTTCTCCTCCTGCCCAAGCGCCATCTGACATCTGGCGGAAGAAATAATTACCCAAAACTCCTCCAGCTCGCATTATTTTTCCATTTATAAGAGATTCACCACATTTGGCGCCATCTAGCTTTAATTCTGGGCATGAAAATTCAACTGATTTGGGAAATATCGCAATTTGATTTTGAATTTTTGTTCCAAATTTTGATTTGAAAAATTCTTGAGCTGAATATTTATTCCTCATTCCCAAATAAATAAATAAATCATGGAATGGGTGTCCAAATCGATCCAACAAAATGGATTCTGTAAGCCAACGCCATCTATCCTTTGAATGGATAAATATAAGGGAGCATTGGGGAATAAATCGAAAGTTTCCAAATATTTTTGGCCAATTGATTCTTTCTAGAGAATGTTCTTGGTCGAAAAAAGAAATATTGGTTGATGAATTTTTAGTTTTGTAAATTGACACAAGAGGGGAGTTAATATTCCCAAAATTAAATGGATTGGACTTAACAGAAATGTATATAATATTTTGATTTTGGAAAGCAGATATATTTATTTTATTTAATATTTCTTTTCGGAAATTTGTTGAATTTACAAAAGAATTGAATAAAAATATTAAAATTATGCAAATCAAACTTGTATATTTAAATAAGTGTAAGAAATTAAAGGACTTACAATTGGAATAGATTTTAAAGAGCTTTTAAAGGATTTTTTAGTTTATAAACCAGATACTTTGGGAATAGTGTGATATATGTTATTCCTCTTATTCCAAATTATTTATGAATAATGCCTATGAAAGCTTAAAACCACTCAGCCAGTGATTAAAATTTTATGATTCAATTCTAATGGAATTCTACCTAAAATATACTGATAAATACTTTGTATGAGGTCATTATCCGGCTTTCTATCACTGATGCAATATTAAAGCGGATTCTCTGATAAATTGTAAAATTTTTTTATATAGGTAGTACCAATTTTATTTCATTTAAATTAATTATTATTTTTCCAATGTAATTATTATAGGTGCATATTTTCCAATGTATTGAATATATATTCATGAAATTTACAAATATCGCAATTTATATAAAAATTTAGAAATAAAATGCATATAAAACAATAAATATAGCTCTTTTAAGGATCATACTTCATTCTAGCGCACTTAAAAGACAGTTGCATACATAAAAATAACATTTATAGAAAAATACTACAAATCCAAATATTTTTTTAGAAAATTTCATATATGATAAAAAAAATTAAAATTAAATAATATTCACAAGGAAAATATATTTGATAAAATAATCAGGGTACGGTCTGGCACATACTGACTGACAAATACCAGTGGTATATACCGGTATATACCGTCTGACATATTGCTCAAGTGGCAAATACTCGGACTGGCATATACTCAAACGCCAAAAATTTCAATTTTTTGCCCAAAAAATTACAATTTTGACAAAATTTTAACTTTTTCTCTCAATTTTTTATTAATTACTTTTTCGGGCTTTCATGTTTAATTATATAATTGAATAGAATATAAGAAATTAAGAATATTTACTATTTTAGGATTTATTAATAACTATTCTGAGATGCAGGATGATGTATGAATTGTAAGAGCCTTTGTACAAATTAGCATTTTTCTTTAAATCTTTTAACAATCGGAATTTTTTAACTTATAAGTTATAATCGATGCTTATATAAAATTGCATGGGTATATTGCGTATAAAATAATCTACCTAATTGGTTTTGATATACGGAAATACTTAAATAAATTTGTAAATTGGAAATCTTTTAATATATCTTCCAAATATTTGTTTAAAGTGGCGGATATTGGGTGGACATATTTAAATTATTATCTAAACATGATTTTACATAATTTTTGTACGATCGATAGTAAAATAATTAGTATTTGCCAATTTATGTCAGTATATGTCAGTATATGCCATTATATGTCGGTTAATACCACTATTTGCCACCTGACATGGTAAATAGTAAATACTCAAAAAAGGTGACTAATACTGTACCCTGAAAATAATTTAGAAATATACGAGTAATAATAATAAAATTTTAATTTAGGGTGCTATCGAGTATTGAGTGACAAATATCCAGTAAAAAATTAGTTCATATTTATGAAAAATGCTAATCTTCCTTCTCTTTCTTAACCTCAAAATTAAAATCATCATTTAATTTTTGACGCTTTACTTTATCGGCTGAGGAAAATGGTTCATTTCCTGATGCTTTTCGTCTTTTATTATTTGAAGGGCCCGGAGTAGGCTCATCCGTGTCCATTTCTGATCTCTTTTCCACTTTGACATTTCCATTTTGGAGACCCGAAATACCATTTTCTTCCTTTTCAGTTTGAGTTTTATCCGTAGATGCTCGTTTTATTCTTGACTTTGGATTGCTTTGAATGGGATTTGGAGCCTGAATCTCTTCAATTTCGTCAATTTCGAATCCAAATTCATACGCTTTAAATTTTTCTTTAGTCGTAATGAGTTCAAGTTTTGCAATAAGACTTCCGAAATTTGAACGGAACTGCGAGGTAAGATTCCAAAAGAACCTTTTCAAAGTATCGAATTTTCCCTCGTCCATTTCAATGTTCAAATCTTTTTCTTCTTTTTTGAAATCATAAAGCAATTTTTTTGTAATTTCTCCATTATTGTCAAATAGACCCATTTTGATAATTTCATTCCGAATTAGCTGAGAAAGATTTGAAATTGTTGGTTCATGCAATTTTGTCCAATGCATCAAAAGTGACATGTCCTTTTCAGGCAAACTCTTCAAATATTCCTCAATATCTTGATGGGAAATTTTATATTTCTTTTTGCTCTCATCTCTCAAAAGGGGCTTATTATTTTTTCCCCTTTTGCATATCAGCCCATAAGCAAATATTACTTTCTTTCGAAAGATATTTACAAAATCCTCCGAGTTGAAAACCCCAATCTTTTTCATTTTATCTTCATTATTGGAGTTTTCACAAAATTTGTCGTAAAGTTCTTTAATAATCCCCCCATTTATAATTTTTAAGTCATCGTGTATAAGTTTAGCGGCATTTCGGATCTGACTGCATACATCCCTTGTGGCTTGTCCAAATTTTATCTTAACATGGTATAGAATGGCAAGGTTTTCAATCAGTTTGAGGATGTCGCAAAATTCAATGTTATTTAATAACATCCTATCTCCGTAAAAGAAATTGTCCACAATCTCATATTTTTTGTTGTAATCATTCTCCAAATTTCTCCTTTCCTTACTACCATTTGATTCTTCAATTTTTGCATTCTGAAATTCTTCAGATAGATGATTTGGATGACTTGTTGAAATGAAGAATTCGGGATCTTTTAGAGCCTCCAGAAATTGTTTTTGGATATTTGGAATGACATTCTGTCTCAATTGGAACCATCCACCGCAAATGCGCCAGTAAGGTTCATTCTGGTAGATTAAGACACACTCTACAAATTTGATAAATTTATCCGATTTGAATTTCCCTTCTACACGATAAGAGAATTTGATATTATCAATCTCGCTTTTAATGATTTCTTCACTACATTCATCCTCAAATGATAGATTTGATCTCAAGGCGGTTAATAAAACTTCCGAATCTGGAATGGTCCACCATTTATCCAAACATATCCCATCCCGCATTAATTTATATTCCGTCGCCTCAATGAATGTTTTTCCAGTCCCCTCTGAAATTGAAAATTTGAAGGGATCTTCAGGATCTGGTTTAAGGATCGAGTTGTACAGCCTCTTATTAAACTCACCATCTAGAGCATCTACCAATTCTTCGTTTGGAAAGCTCACTCCTTCCTGAAATTCTGAATCAACTTCAATTATGCTCTCTTCTCCTTCCTTTGCCGAGTAGCAGAACAATTCTCTGTCATTGAAGATTTTCGAATAATGATCCAGAATTTGAATATCTTGACAAATAGTTAAATCACGATGAATTTTAACATTGTTTTTGCTCACGGTAATAAGTATTTCTCCAGGTTCTCTTGATCCTTTTTTTCGGAGGAATTCAAGGTTCCAAATTGCTGAGTTTTGCTTAATTTTGGCCTTGTAATTTCTAATAATTGCAGTAATATCATTGCTGTCGTGGGATCCTTCTCTTCGCATTATTTTCCAATTCGCACGAACTTCTCCGATCAAGTGTATTGAGGTATCAAAAACAACTTTCTTTTGATCCGGTATCCTTTTGGCAATTTTGATTGGAAATTGATTTGACACAAATTCTTTAATTTGCGATAGGCCCTTCCCCGTTGTTCGAATAAATATTTCTCGCGGTGATTCTGAGCAAAAGAATACAATCGATGAGGTTGAGCGAATCTTCCGTTTGATCCGAAATTTATCAAATCTTTCCCCAGATTTTACTTGTAAGTAGTAGCTGATTTTAAATCGATGCCTCCAATGATCATCAGGAATTTCCTCATCGAGGACTTGGGTAATTTCCTGATATTTAAATTCTCCAGGATGAGACAAGTTCTCATTAATAGTTTTAATGATTGATTCTTGAATATCCTCTGTTAAAATGTCTTGGAATTTTTCCAGCTTGAGTAGGGAGAATATGCCTTGATCTTTATTCCTAATTTGTTGATTCGCCATATTCTAAATTTAAAAAAATAAAATAAAATTATATAAAAAAATTAATTTGCATATAATCAATATCTCGTACATCTAATTTCCATATTTTGAGATTATAGACAATACGAAGGCAAATGAAATGAATCCAAATTCAATTCAAAATATCTGAAAAAAGTTAAATTGCAAATAGATATATAAAAATTTCAATTTCAAAATGCATGTGATATGCATTTTGAAACTTACAATTACAATGATATATCGTAATTAAATAATCCTTTGTACATTTATCTGCAAATCTTATAACGGATTGGAATATTCTAATATATTATCATATTCAAATACATTATAATACTACTTACTTTGTATATTATGGAATACCTAGCTTAAGATATTAATATCCTAATTAAGATATAGATTATAGAATATAGATTGGTTGTACAAAGGAGCGCGAGTCGAGTCTATAAATAGATGTGAATAAAGACTTGGCCGGACAGTACAGTAGTTGTAGTGTCAATAGGCTTGTGAATAGTAATTCTCTCTCTCTCTCTGGCATCTCATTTGGCATACCCATACCTTACCGGAACTGGACTCCTGGAGGAGGACCACGAACTGACATGGAGGAGCCCGGCAATAGGCCCTCCGGTGTAATCTGGATAAATTCTATCAAGATTATCTGAAAATAAATTATAAAGTATAATTATTAACATTTTTAACATCTTAAATAAATAAATATCAAATTTAAAAAAAATGGTCATTGTAAAAAATACCGAAATTTTCAATTATGCCTCCTTTTAATTCTCATGTACTGATATATTTACACCAATTCTCAAATCTGTGGTTATCTATGTTTTATTAGATATCACAATTATATATAAGATTTTGGATATTTATAAATCCAACTTTTATTTTAAATATATTGTAAAATTTACCTTATTTGCAGTTACTGATAGATTGAATCTCAATTCATTCTTTTGTGGGTTATCTTATGAATTAGTGGAGAAAGAAGATAAGTTACAAAATAAATTATTTACCGGAAAAATTCAAAATTAAAAGGGTAAATTTCAAAAATTTACTTTTGTTCAACTCTCAATTGACATGTGAGTCATAGAATATTCCCTCCAGTTTTTGATCCTTTGTGTCTAATATCTGTCGAATAGCTAGGGGCTAAAGGTCGTTATAAATATAATTCCATTGTATTTATAGAAATACTACCCTACCTACTTTACCCTACCTATCGACTAGAAATTTTTATTTATATCTATTTTAATTTCTATATCATTTGAAATACATGAATACTGATAAACATATGTTGAATATATACGATATACGGATATAAGTACAATATATTGTCACTTGTATTGTAAACTATATTTTCATGAAATTCCCAATCTAATAAGCTGTCTTATACTATTTAATACCTACTAGTATACATATAAGGAAATTTATATATCTATTATTGTACAATATTATATTTCAATAAAAAGATATGTTATTGGGTTAAATTTTATATCGCAAATTGTAGAAATTCTATGTAACTCTTTTGGACAGAAATATTTAGATATTTGAGCTTTTATAATAAATATTCATTTATAAATCTTTAGAATTTTAATTTAATTAATCCCATGAGCCTTAAATTTTAGCAAATATACCTACCAATACAATATATCCGTATAATTAGATACCTTATGCAATAGGTGGGATAAATTAAATTCCTAATGTGAATGTCATATTTTATTAAATGATCAATACCTTGATTAAAATTTATTGTCAAATTGTTTATGCCATTCTCCTGTGGTTTTTCTCCAATTCAAGAGGTTTCATAAATTTTTATTGACAACAATGGAAAAATTATCATATAAAAAGATGCCTGCATTTGAAAAGGTCATCCAGAACTCTCCGTAATTATATTTTTAAAATGTTTGCAATCGTCTTAATTGCCCTTTTTGTCTTTGGCTTTGTTCACTCCGATTCTCCCGATCCCAATGTCCGATATTATCAAATCCGATCCGCTGCCAATCCGGATTTGGTAGATTTCTTAATTCCGATAGCAAATATTTAGTAATTTCAAATATATTCTTTTAGTATTTGACCACGCAATGGACTAGCGGCCTAAGCCCAGTCACACTCGAGACATACATGGCAGGAGACCCTGAAATGAACGAAGGTTTTTAACTTTTTGCAAATTTTAAAGTTTTTTTCGAAATTTATGAAAAACTTTTAAAATTCCAGGAAAAAATTCTCCAAAACAAGTTTGGCAGCTCACTAATTATGGTATTTTTCTCCTAATTATGAAATCTTTGCAAAAATGTTGAAATATTTTGCAAAAAATTAGCAAGGACTCCCGAATCTGGATGGGAAATATTCTCCTCAAGCACAAATAACAACGAATTAACAAAAAGGTCATCCTGGGGCGAGAATATCGTTTACACATTCCTTGACCTCGGAAATGACCGATTTCAAATTATGGATGAAAAGGCCAGGCAATGTGTCAATGTCAACGGGTTGGTTAAATATTTTTATTGATTTAAAAAAGTTTAAATTATTCTTTGGGGAATAAATTTTAGACTCTCCAGAAGAATTTCAAAGGTGGATTGTGACACCAGAAGCGAAGGTCAACAATTTATCTTTACAAGAGATGAATAAAATGATAAAACTTTCCAGTCAATAATTGTAAAAATTTAATTTTGGTCCTAAAATGTAATAAAATTAAAGTGGGCACTACAAAATATTTGATCGATAAATTCCCGATAAATCGTTCCGTATATAAAATGTGTTGAAAACACTCATAAATAAATTTTGATGCGTTTAAAAAAAATTTTAGATATAAATTCTCTTAAAAAATAAATGATTTAATGTTCATACTTCCAAGTTTAATATTTTAAATGTGATTGGAAGATTAAAAATTTAATGATTTTATCCAATAAATAAAATCTTAATCCTGTCAAATAATATTTATTATCTATCAAATAAATTTTTATGAAACATTTTAAATTGATTAAATTGAAAAGAATTCACATATTGTGGAATGAAATAGAGTATATTGTATAAGTAAGCTTTGTAAAATTTATTTTATTTCACATTGACAATTTTTTTCAAATATATAGAATTGTTCCGTGAAAAAAATGGGGTTTTTCAAAAAAGGCAAAATAAATTTATTTCAAAATTCTTTAAAATTTAATGAAATTGAAAATAATATATTTATTACAAAATCATTTTTAAATCTCTTCTATTATATTGGAATTATTCCATTTAAAATTGAATATGATCCGAAGAGAAAAACGCTTATTAAATTCGCAAGAATTTCCAATCAAGTAAAAATTTAATTAAATGATCCTATAATTATAGGATCATTTAATTAATTTTTTTAAATATTATAATATTTATCCTTCAAAGATAATAAAATAATAATTTTTTAGATCATTTGCGGACTAATATTTTTAATCAACATGACCTTTCTTTGTGCAACTTTTATTCTGAACTTTTATTTTATATCAAAAAAGAAAAATCCAAATATCTTTAAAGAAATTAGTACTCAATATATGACCATATTTATTACAAATATCTCCGCAATATTCATTTTTATTAATTTTTCAATTAAAAATTCACATTATTTCCTGGATTTCTTCAACGTATCTGCAAAATTCAATTCGCTCTCTGGATCAGTCACAAAATCAAGGGTAATATATTTTAAAATTACAAAATTTGCATATATTGTACTAATTTATTTACCAAATATTACGAGTATATGTAGATGTTAATCTACCGAAATCTATTTATTGGAATTTGTGGGATTTTCATCTTTTGGGATGTCTTGCTAATGCAACTATTTTTGGGCAACGCATCTTTTGATGCTCTACTTTTTAGTCGTGCAAATTGGGCCTATCTCTTATTTGATTCAAAAATTCCAGGCAAAATTTAAATTGTAACTTTTAGGCTTTTTATGCACTTTAATTAATTTGTTATATCGTATGTGCATGCAGGTGGACCTGAGAATATGACGAGTATGGATAAATTAGTGGGGGGAATCGTGGTTTTTGGAATAGCTTATTCCAACCTTCAGATGTATGTAACATATTTGTCCGCTCTGGCTTTCGTCCTTGATTTTTACTTGATCATCCATCGCTTCATGAGACATGTTGAAGATGCTTCATTTTTGGTAATTTTTTTTAGATATTTTAAAATTATTAATATTGAATTTTATAGGATTTAAAGTTGATTGAAAAGTTATTCCATTGGAACAAATTTGCAAATCGTGCTTTCGGACGCCATATATTTTTTGTTGTTTTTTCATCATTATTTCTTGGCGCTGCCCTCATTCCTCGCATGTTGAGCCTAAATCCACTTGAGTTAATATTTTCAGCATTTTTCTTCATTTACAACATCTCCACCCTCATTTTTGCAGCAAGGGCCAATGCGATTGTAAAGATTATTCAATTTTAATTTGATTGAACTTTTTAACCATTAAAAATTGTTTTTATACCCCAGAGTTATGGGCTGATTGAATTGCTTCAAAAGCATACTACAAAGAACTCTTACGGAAATGATG
>JAAZTK010000617.1:0-18866 GCA_036507255.1 Megalothorax incertus
CATTCACTCACATTATTTGGCGGACAGTTGAGCCAAAGGTTGTTCTCCCTCAGACGCTTTCTTTTCTAACTCTTTCCCCCTCAATCATAATGAATTATCCAAGTATACTCGGAATCCCCATTTTAATTACCCTATTATTTTGTGATTGGACTCATTCTGCTCCACAAACTCGGCCTGCACAAGGAGATTATTCTGTCACGTAATATAATTGCGTGATAAATCAGATTTTTTTAAAAGATTCCTAAATCAATGCTACTTTTTATAGTCATTTAGATATTCGAGATGCTATACTCTCACTGGTTAGCGTACTTCGAGATCAAATGGATAAGCTGGAGAGGCATGAAGTACGAGAAAGACAACTTGGAGAGCAATTGGTACAAAATCTTTAATAAAATTTTTATTTAAGCTCCGCAAAAAGCTTTCTCATTGTGATTGCATAAATTGTATCATAAACCAAAACTTTCATTTCAAGACACGTTCTTTGAGTGCAATCGAGAGAAGGAGCCGGGGTGAAGAGAAAAATATTGAGAATATTGCAAATTATATAAGCAGACTCGAAGAGAAAGTCACCATACTTTTAAAGGTTTTTTTTACAACCATTTATTTATTATAAAAAAAGCTCTCTAGAATTTATGGCCTGATTTTTGATGCGTAGAAATCTGATGATAATCGGCTAGAGAATGAAGCAAGAGGATTTGAAATCAGTTCGGTGAAGCAAATGCTTTCTGACCAATATTTTACTAAATCCCTGGACAAGAAAGTTGATGGACTTGCAGGAAAGGTGCATTATTTTTATCCTTTTTTTCTCAATTTTATGAATATTGGAATTTGGGTTAAACACCACTTTCACACATTAAATCGCATTAGTCGGGCGAAAGAAATTTGTGTTTATTTTGACAAGTTAATGACTTTGAATATCGCGTATTAGTTTGACACGTTAATGGAATCTTGGAAAAAGGGTCCATCAGCTCCAACCGAGCTTAGCGAAACCATCATTCATGAGCTTAGCGAGATTAAAGAGGCCATGACCCGAACAGCGGATCTTGAAAGTCAACTGCTCGCTTCAAAATCGGGTGGAAGTGGTAATGAATGGCAGATGGACATGATGGATTCAGTCGAGTATGCCTAGAATTAATTGAATGCATTTATTTGTAATATACCCGCTGTCTATTCCTAGATTACAAAGAAAACAACTAGCAGTACTTGAGGAGGAGATTGGAAAAGCCCTGAGCTTCCTCGGGGAAATGACAAAGTCCGCCGCTGGGATGAGCACTGCACTCAATAAGCTTGAGGGTGAATACACAGAGGGTTTCAGTAACCTCGAGAATAAGGTCAGCGCAATTGTGATGAACGGAGGAGGTGGTGGAGGAGGAGGAGGAACCGAGGTGGGAGAGAGACTCGGGGTGGTTCAAGACACGCTCAAGATTGGTCAAAAACATTTAGAGGCAAGTGTAAGGGAAACCGTTGAATCCCTCGCTGTAAAACTCGAGTCTGGTTTTGGTCAAATTAAAGAAGAGCTCAAGGGGCTTTCAAATGTGGAAAATGTTCTCCTCGACACTGGCGATAGCGTAAGATTATTTTTGGATTGACATCTGGCATATTGAGTAATGATATGTTATTTTAAAATAAGGTTTTGGATACAAAACGAAGGTTAGAGTATGGAGTTCAACAGATTATGGGTGAAATGAACTCTAAATTAACGATCCATACCTCCAACTTGAATAACTCTATGCAACTGAGGTTAATAACTTGATTTATAATGGGGGCTTTTGAGTAAAATTCTTAGAAAATAAATCCTTTGAAATAGATTTGACAATTTGGCCAATTCTGTACTTGCAATGGCCATCAGGTAAAGCTTTTGCCAAAAACCGTCTATAATACGTACAAAGGCGCTTATAAGGTTTCTCATTTGGGTTCAGCAACCAAAGCCAAAGCCTTACTAATCTGACTTCGAGGATGGAAGAGGAGATCAGTCAAGTCTGGAGACAAATTGGTCTAAGTAAGTCCAGGTTAAAAATAGCTTCTAGTTTAATGTGCTCTTTTTTCGGTCAGTCTACCACCAAATGTCAAGGTCCGCAAACCTACTGGATGAGATACACTCTCAGACTACAAAATATGTAAATAATTCGATATCAATGGATGACAAGGTGGGATTGATTACTAATCAAATGGGAGAGGTGGATGACAATTTGAATTACCTTTTGGGAAGGATGGGTACGATCTTTTACTGTTATATTAGCAATTTATGTAAATGTTTCATATTGCTCTCAGGTCTTGTTGTACAGGAATTTAATATGATTAAGGGAGGATTGGGTAATTTGAATTTTGAATCATCGATTTTGTAACATATGAATTTAATTGCAAATGCACATATGTGAAGCTGTATATTTGACCTCTAATTTGTAGGTGATGCTTTGAATTCCCTGAAAGAAAGTTTCGTGGAAATACAGGAGATTGAAGAGAAAGTTTCGAGGACGGATGACGAGGCGGAGCAACCTGAGACTGAGAATGTTATAGAGAAATTCGCAAAGAATTCTTCGGAGGAGTCTTAAATTAGGATATATTTTAAGATATCGATAGGTAGGATTAAATTATTTATGAATTTTGCAAAAAAAAAGCATAATTTGGATAATCTTGAAATGGGCAAGCTTTGCTTTTATTACGATATAAATATTTGAATCATCCTATTTCCCTAAAGTATTACGCTAAGAATATTTAAGATTTACATTTTGGATTTTAATTTTGAGTAAAATATGATTAGCCCTTTATAGAGTCAGACTTAATTGTCATTATAGGCACTTTAAATTTTAAATAATAGCTAGATAGATAGCATATGAGACTTATTTATAAACTTGCCAATCAGAATAGAAAAATGTGCTTTGTTTAAATACTAATCCTAAGTTCGCATTTTTAACAAATATTTTAGTCATTTATCTAGAATAACATAACTTTAATAAGCTTATAGTCATCTCTTTAACTTCATAAATATATCTGTAATTATATATAATTGGATAAATAAAATATCATTGGTCCGAAGGAAGGATATATAGCTATAAAGTACATATTTCAGCATTATAAATTTTAATAAATGCTCCATATATTATTGTAGTATAATATACGATACATAATAAAAATAATTTAATATTATACAAATTACTTATATACAATTTGTACAGATATAACTTCTAAAAGTAAAAGGTAATAAAATGTAACTGTAAAATACTAATTGAAACGTAACCCAATTGGTTTAACGCAATTATTAATTAATTAAAGCAGCACAGAACTTAAGTACAATACATATTTAATAATATTAAGATTATTAATTAAATATTAAATTATTATTTTGAAAGCTGTATGTATTTGATTAATAAGGGGCATCTCGGACTTGCTCCAACAAGCAAGTCAAATTCAATAAATATGGTAGTGCATAAAAATCTTGGATTCAAAATTATTTATCCGTAAATATTATGTAGGAATGTAATTGTCGTTAAACTTGATATATCGACACATCAAAATATTAACAGATTTAAGCTGCACTTTCGAGGTATAAATGCATAAATTCATATGTAAATACAAAGTATGTATTGTACGATATGCCTATGTATTATGGTAGTAGTTGATATCATAAGGCTGAAGTTGAACAAGGCACTTTGAATAAAGGGAAAGTTGTAAGAGGGCTTGGACATATCCAATCATTCCGAATCCAAATGTTTATAGAAAAAATATCTTCTACCTATACCTACTAGATTGCACCTGGCTTGAGTAAAAGTTACAAAATAAATATAGGTATGTGTAGGTAATCTCATTCGGCTTTCTTCTGGTCCCTTGTTTTTCACAGTACTATTCCACAAGTAAAATCCGAGTACATGTAGCTTCTGCGGCCACAACTGAAGGCTCTTGTAAAGGTTGTTATTTGTCTCAAAAGGCCTTTCACTCTGTAAATAGAAAATAGAAAAATAGAGGGTAATCGAGTGGACATTTCTATTAAAACTCTACTCTAACAGTATTTGGATTCGATTGCAATATAAATGGAAAAGTGGTCAAAGGATAGATCTGTTCTCATTTCTCAATATATATTATTTAAAGCAAATAAGAAATCAGGCTCTGGGGCTTAAGCTTACCTATGATCATGGGATAATTCAAAGTGTGCTGAATGCTCCAACTCATGGAAAAGCATTGTGCTCGACCCACATTGAGACTGCAAAAGAAGAAGAAAAAAAAAACATTATTAAACCACGATTTTCCTGGGGGAAATTGACTTTCACCAATTCCATATATGTAAATAAAATAGTTGAGAACTCACTTGACCATAAGCGAGGAAAAAGAGGGCATTTGCGGATTGGTTTTCAAATGCGGGTAGTGTATTAAATTGAGTATCCGATGATATCGATTTGAGAGCATCCAGTGCAATTTGTATTCCAGATAAGTGAACAGTAGTGTCTTGGCTCGTTCTCTCGATGTAATCTTCATCATCCAGCTTTATTTTGGTAAAGAAGGAGGCGAGGCAAGATCTCTTTTGCTCAATCTAATTAGTATGCGTGCCATAATTATAATTTACAAGTGCATTTGAATAGGGATAATTTGAAAAGATGAGTTAATCACTCACAATCTCTCTAATTATTGTAACTTTTCGGTCTGCTCCATTCATGATAGTTCCATCAGATTTATAAAGACCTTTCTCCACCCCAAATGCATGTGCTATAGCTTCTCCAATCTCCACTCCGACGGATCCGAATATAAGGGGTCTAGATTCATTTTGAGAAAAAGGGATTAATCAAGATATTCTTTATAATTTCAATAATTAATAAACTTACAAATGAGGGGTATCCAAACTAAGGATTTCTTTATGCAAAAGAGCTTCGGGAAAAAAGACTTTGTTCATGGAGGGTTCGTATATGACTTCAAACATGTTATTTCCGAGGACTTCAAGGACTGATTCCTCTTTCTTTGGGTTTTGCAATCTGACTTGCTCCCAATCGTGGCCGAATTTGATTGAAGAAATGATATTGGTAAAGAACTCGTCCTGAAATTTATAATTTTTTAATTTGGATTTTAAAAATCTCAGTTTTCCCCTCACCTTTTGCACATCCAAACCAAAATACTTGTCATTCAGAACGGAAAGATTTCTCAAAGGAGTCCCCACTTGGATTCCCATCAATCGTAGCTGTAAGGAAAAGCAATTAAAGAAAGTCCATTTACAGCAATTAATGGAAAGAGGTGCACTTACTTTATCAAGTGCGTAATTCCTCATGGACTCCTCCAGACGCGTCACGCTATCAATTCGATGGCTAAGAGATCCTCTCATAGCTTCAAAAAGTGAGTCAACCTATTGGGAAATTAAGCCGTAAAAAATCAATCTTGATTAGTGTGAAGAGTCTCTCAAACTTACCCTTGCCCTTCTCTCTGGTCGATCTTCCACATGCTGAGAGAGTAGGTTGGACACAACATGGGGAAAGACTTTAATCACTTGATCAATACAGAATTCCCAACGAGGAATTGTGCTTGTAGTTCCTGTGACTTCTTTTAGATAGAAATCTCGAACTTCAATGAATTTCCTCGACATGAATGGAAGGAATTTTTGGGTCAGTTGAAACATTAGGTAATTGTTCAAATCCCTTTTTTTTAAAGTCAAGAATTGTAGTATTAATATGATCCCGAGTAATATAATTCTTATAATAATATCCTTTACCCTCGATCAGTTGTGGAAATAATGGAGGAAATCTCGTGGATGTAATTAAATTGAGGGACTAGTACTTCAGTCCTCTCGTTGATATTCCCTTGTGGGAAGAGTGTCTTTAGCAAATCCATCCAAAAGATCTGAAAATACAAAGATGACCAGTTAAGAATGATAATGATAATTAAAAAAGACTTATTGTGCTATTAATAGTTTACATTAGCAGATGAGGACTTGAGGGCATAAACATTTGTAATATTATAAGCCAGGATAGGATCCCTCATGTTCAGACTGTAAAAAAAATCAAATTAAATAAATTTCTGGTACATTGTAATTTGTAATGCATTAGTGCACTTACGTATCGGGCTGAATCTCCGCAATTCTGGAAAAATATAACATGTGATATCAAATATCCTTCGACTTGTAATATCAGTAGTATGTAATTCAAGCTATCTTTAGAACCCTTGTATTAACTTTCCTCCTCCCACCTTGCTTTCTCCAAAAAATAAACTCACCTCTTTTCATAATTGAAGATTTTTTCAGCAAACTGAGAGGCAGAGCTGCTTGTAGCGCCTGAAATTCCAAGAATTGTTTATGATGTTTAGCTAATTAGTGGGGGAAATAATGATTACCAAGCTCTTGAACGACGTCCTTTGCAAATACTTTGAATGCCGCCGAGAGCTAATGAACAAAGTTGTTTTTTAAAACTAAATTGCGATAATAATAGTACTACGTAGCTACAATAAAACTCTATTTGCTTGCTCATTATGTTTTTTAAATAAATAAGGGGTAAGAGTTGCTGATTATTTGTAAAGTTTAGTTTGATAAAGTTATCGAAGTGGAAAGCGATATATTGAAGTTTACAAGCACTACTCGTAGTATTAAAGAAAGTAAGTAAAAAGGGAAAAGAAGAAAAGAGATTTACTATACAGTTTTGCGTTTTTGTAGGAGATGATTGTGTAGGGTCTCAATAAGCTTTTCTTTACACCGTTCCGAGCAATCCGTGCTTTCCAACACCAGCTAAAAGTTTCAAGTTAAATATTTAAAGAGAGATTAAGGGAGAAATCCAATCACCTGTAGAGAACTATCAAATATTTTATGAGTACTCAAGTACGAGTGATAGCATACGTAAAAACTTTTTCAATTTAATAATTTTCCAACTATTTAAAAATATCCTAATCCCATAAAAGTATGGATCTGCTTTAAAGTTGCGAATATTAACTCCAAATTCCAAATTCCAAATGATTGATTTGGATCACATTACCCTGTACAAGTAGAGTAGGTACTAGTAGCTAGAAAATTGCATTCTGTAACTCATATCTCAAATCTCAACGTTAAAGAATTTAGAATAAAATCTCGGAAAGATCAAAGATATAAAACTTTATATTGCAAAAGTTTGTCAAGTTTCAAGTTTTGGAAAGTTTCAGAGTAAAAGAGAGCATGAATACACGATATATCCGTTTGTGCAATTACTTAAGTATTCCAATTGAGGAAAAGTCTTTCCGGAAGAGTTCTTTCTAACTCTTTAAGATTTAAGCATAAATGAATTCATAAATTGAATTACCGGATCCTCGTGCCTAAAGTAATATGATTTGTCTGGGAGAGAGAGACCATCTGGGCTTATCTATAAAGGTGAAAGCATCCATTATTAATAATGCAGTTTTTAAAGATTTTTTCATT
This sequence comes from Megalothorax incertus, assembly GCA_036507255.1. Taxonomy (NCBI): domain Eukaryota; kingdom Metazoa; phylum Arthropoda; class Collembola; order Neelipleona; family Neelidae; genus Megalothorax; species Megalothorax incertus. The sequence continues at coordinate 7,355 of JAAZTK010000617.1, forward strand.
ATTCCCAACCTTGATAATATTTTTCGAAGGATCGCGAGGATCAGGGACGACACCTGAAAAAAAAGATCATTATCTCAAGTATTCTCTAATGGAATTTTGCAATATGTGTCAATGTAATCTATTGTATATTAGTATTACCTATATGGAAAAAGGGGCTTGCTCGGTAATCTCTTTGAATTTGCCTTAAGACCTGCATAGTTATTCCAATATAAAATTCTGAATCACTTAAAAGTTAAAAATATTTAATCTCAAACCCGTGGAAAGTCAAAATCATTCGCTCGGAAGGTCCTCAAGACTTCCCATCCACCTTCATATATGAATAGTAAATTAAATACATTATTGAAATTTCTTTTTGCGCTTCAATTACCCATTGATTTGATCATTCGTATTAAAGGCTTCTCCCCATCTGATTCAATGTACTGCAGATCATACACAATATTTTTTATTAATTTTTCCAATAATCTAATTATTATTCATACTTCAAGATTCATGCAACTTGAATAGAACCTCCTCATCTTTAATTCTGCATTATTTGATTGGTCCGCAAACTTGAGAGTGTTTATGAGACTCCTCAGCTTCCCCTTTACTGGATCCCCCGAAAATAAAAATTAATCCCATTAGCATTTAAATAACCAATCTTATCTGTAATGTAGATAAGCAAGTGTTTATTTTATGTCAATTACGTTTAGATTGCTCTAATTTGTCTGATCCCCAGTATGGTTCATGCTTTGGGATGGGGTTTGTTTCGAGCCATTTGTCTATAAAAAAAATCATGTCAAAATCACATTATAAATTCAAAAGACTTTTTTCCACGAACCACAAGAATATTCATAAAAATTTTCACAAGGGTCGATTGTTAGGTTCATCCCGCTTAACATCTATAAAAGGACACATTAATCATATCAATTTCAGATTCAAATAAGTTTGCAATTTCCGCATTAATATAACCGAGAGGTATTAAATATATCAGCCGTATCAGCAGTATTAAAATATTAGCTAGCTAATATTACATCATTAAAATTCCTAAAGATCTTACTTTGCATTTATATACTACCATTTGCAAAGTCAATTTGCGATGAGTTCTGTTTTGAAATTGACCTACATTAAATACCCTTGCATGTTTGAATACCCCCATTAAGTCAATAACACAAAAGCTATTAAATATAATCCAACAATTTAAATTTTAATCTTATCTTCACCCAGTGTAATAGTAATACTAGTATCAAATGTGCAAGTATTATCTAAAAGATTGGTCCATGTTTAAATATCCGGCAATTCCTATACGTATACATAGTGCAGTGACAAATTGCTCAATTGAACTGCAATTACTAGATGCTAAATTACAATTTACTCTTTCCGGAACATGTGAATTTCAATTTACCTTTGAAGAAAAGTAATGACATTCGGCGGAATTACAAACAGGAATGCTATTGCAATTGAGAATAAAATTCACAAAATTAAATAAAATTCAATGATTTAAGGATGAATTTCAAACCTTGAGGATCGTGGCCAGAGTACAATTAATATGATTAGGATTAGGAATAAGAGGAATATAATGGAGGAGGACACGATGAGGTAGAGGAGTCCCTTTTTAGGGGTAAGGCGACACTTTCGGGCTGTAGAAGAGAGGCAATCCACCTCCTTCAGGTCATCTTTCAGGTCATCAATATCTCCCACATCATCCCTAATCATCTCATGTCTCTTTTTCTTTTTCCCCCTGAGGGGTTCAGCCTCCTCTTCACCATCCCCTCCACCATCTTCATTAGCCTTATCAATCCCATTCCCGGGTTGCATCTTGTTCTCTAAGATCTCGTCTCCGCCCTCCTCGTGCATCTTTCTAGCATTTACAAGGTCGTACTCGTCTCTACTCTTAACTCCTGGTAGAGCTGGCATGCGACTCCTGGAAATTTCAAAAATATGATCAAATATATTAGATTTACCGATAGACAGTCTAGTTCAAGAATTGTGATACTGCATAAATCAAAATCTGAAATCTGGGTCTGATCCTGAGTTATGTGCACTTTGTATCAGGACAATTGGCATACAATAATATATACTATTCTCTATCCTGGCATACAATGAAGATTTAAATGCAACAAGAGAGCTATTTAGGGTCGGATGTCGGATCCCATTTATGAGGTCGCGAAATGTAATAAAATCTAGAGCTCTTTTCCCCCAAGTTCTATTTACTTTGTGCTAGGTAATCATATTCACTGCAAATTCTATTTATAAAGTTCTCTGGAGCTGTCACACGTTCGCTTTCCTGCATATGTGCATTAACTTAATATATCCTACTGGAAAAATCTCTGGAGAAAAAATGTGGTTCGACTTCATCTCAAAATGTCAATATTGTCGGTTCGTGCCAAATCCACTTCAATTCCCCTAGCCTAAGGATATGTAATTAGATTTTAGACCCTTCACTGGCCAAAATTGCACAAATGTCAAATTCCTTGCTTTAAGATTTAGATAATCCTATTTGAGTAGGTACTCTATATCCCTATATGTACGTAGCTCAAAAAAAGTTGGTAAATTCGTACATCTTCAGATATTGCGTGCTCAAAGAGGATTAAATTAACCATCTTTTTCTTTACTTTGAAAGTTTAAGTTACTTTAAAAGACATGCAATTGCAGGTTAAGTGTAAATACTCACACTTTAATTGGAACTCAAATACCCCTTCGACATGTCAACTTTCAAATTAAACAGATCCCTCGTTAAATTAACTTTATGGAATATTTTAAATGCAATTATTCGAATTTAATGAATTACCGGCTTTTATATTATATGTAAGTAATCCTTCAAACCCTTTATTGAAATCCAATCCACTTGTTTTCAATGAGCGATAACGAGATTGAGAGGGGATTTTGGCGGGGTAATTTCACTATCAATCCAACTAGTGTCTGGATAAATATCTGCCAATGTCTCCAAAAGTCTCTAAATTCAATTAACACTTTAACCGCCGTCTCTTTCACTTGAGGAGAGCTTAAGGGGATGATTCAAATATGTGAGAGAGAGATGAGTAAGAAAGATTATTCCATTCCCTCAGCTCATGGAGTATAAAATCCACTCCTTTTTCTCTTATTCATGCAATTCAATAGGTATGCACACACAAACTCACAAACTCGTACAAGTGATCATTAAGGTGGTTGTGTATTAGTTTGGTATGTAAACTAAGCTCTTTTTTCTTTCTTCCCCTCTTCTTTCTTACTCCTACCTTCCCATGAGTATATTCCTCTGCCTGTAGGGTTCCTCACAACACTGCCAATGTGTACAAGTATATCTTTAACTTATTTTGAGGATTTCCCTTTCAGATTTCCAGCCTCACCTTATCTCTTTTTTGGTAATATTTATAATAGGAACATCAAAACTAGATGAGCATAGTGTAATTTACCGGCAAAGATAGATACGATCCCCGCTACATTGTTAGTTAGGAAAGGATGAATAATAAATAGGAATAACCATATATAGGTAACGTGGTAATTGAGATTGGGTATTGAGGCATACGATGCATTTGAGATAGGAATATGTAGTACCTATAATCTACCTGAAATATTAAAGAATTGGCAACCGAGGAGAGCCGAGAGAGTATACCGGCATTAGAACGGATGGGTATTTCAATTCATCCACCTGGCGACCTTCAAATCTCTTCGAAAGAAGAGAGTATCCCATTGTGGAGGGAGAGGTAAAGGTACTCTACAAAAGAGTATGCACCTCTCTACGTATCTAGCTCCTCTCCAGGTTCCCAGAGGAAGGTCTAAACTCTAAAGCTAACATACTACTAGATATGCCCCTATGTAAGAAGGATATGGAGAGAGGATGTTGAAAAAGACGGAGAGGGTGAAAGATTATACGGGCTTTTGGTTCGTGTTTTCGTGGGTACAAATACATACAAGTGCTTAAGTGAGGACTTGAAGAGGGAATACTTGGATTTCCTTTTCGTGTAAAACCTTTGGGGAGGCACATAGCTGCCTATGAGTAGCATGAAGGAGTTTTTGAGTGTGCATGGGCTTGTGTTTTCTCCTTTTTTACAGATATTCGGATATGCACAATCAGTTTAAGGGCCATAAAAGATAAAGGAATATTTATTTCACGCACTCAACTTGAGACCGTGGCTTATTATTATTGGTTTCCGCGAGTAGATTAGAATTTATCTTACACAAAATTACGTAGGAAGGAAATGAGGATGGAGAAATATGTGAAGTTGGCTTGTTTTCGAGAGTTTCGAGGAAATTGAGGGTATTTTTATATTTTCAAATGAAAAAATAGCTGCAGATATTTCGAAATTTGAAATTTCAAGATGGATCTGACAAGTTTAGCAAATAAGATCAAATGAACTGTGTTAAAAAAAGGGTCCTCCTTGAAGATCCAGCCACTGCTTGCTCCCACATGGGAAATTACATTTTTTTAAATTGGTTTTGCCAACCACGAAATTACATATTACGCTAATCTAGGAGTGTATGAAAAGGCTTTCATTTCAAGAGCATGAATGGGACTAGGAGATCATCATTCTTTTAATCGAAATTCATACAAGGAAAGATAATAGCTCTAATGTCAGTTAATGGAAGGGTATTAGGATACACTTACCGCAAATGTATGTGTTTAAGACTCAAGATTGCTCTTGAGTTTTTGATGCCATGTAATTTTGCTAATTTGCAATTTTGATGAGGATATGTCATTACTTCATTTGAATATATCAGGCCACTCTGCAATAATCCTCCCAGGAAAGTTCATGCAAAAATGTAGACTCTAAATCTTATATCAGTAGAGCAGCGAACTATAAGCATAATTATATACCTAATTTAAGGTTATATCAGTACTGCTAGTCTGATCACTATATCCCACTTAGGATTAATTTATTACATAACTGGTACTGATATTCATATATTCGGATATACGATTCGGAATTGAACTCGTCTCTTATAAATCTCAACTAAGCTACCTATACTTCAATACATCTTACATACTCGGGAGACAGCTCTGTCTAGATACTTTTTCTTCAAACAAATGGCCTATCACAGGTCGGGTCAAACTTGGTCTGCAATTTGTCATGTTAGCGTTAAACTTTTATGTTCGAGTTTTGCTTGGAAAAAATCGATGATTCATTTCGCAATTCGATAGGGGATTGAATCGAGATCCCATTCTCAAGTATTTATACTTGTAATACTCGAGAAATTGAAACCATAAACTGATACTGAGGATGAGTATACATAAAGATGCCATATTAAATAATCCAACAAAGGGATAGGACAAATTTATAATACTTGGTATTTTGAAACGTCAATAAATTTTAAAATAAGTAATTATTTTAGAATCCGAAACTAATTTCTTCAGCTGCTCCTGAGAAAGTTTAAAGTTTGTCAACCCTTTAAAGAAAAATCAGATCAATTAAATCATTCCCAGTTGAATCATTCCCAGTTTCAACAGTTGAACTGTTGAAACCGGATCAAATTCTCTTGGACAATTCCAATGAAAATGTGAGTGTTATTGCCCGGAATTCGGATTGGTGTCAGAAAATTCACATGAATCATATATGTAATACGATAAATATGAAGTACCTAGTATTCAATGTAAATTGTAATACACCCGACTTCTCTCCATTTGATAATAAAAATTAAATTGCTCGGAATAAGCTTGAAGTTTTATAATATCTTTTAAAATCCTAGTATTGTAGATATTACATAAAGACTGACAGAACGGCATCATTTATACACCGAACTTTACCCTTGCAAGACAATAAATTTTTCTTTCATTTTTGATGTGGGTAATATGACCGGCTTATCTCTTGGCAGTACAATCCATACAGAGTATTATTACGCGCTGTACAATAGCTCGGATCAATATTCATTTTTCTTTGTGGGGGAAGACGCTCGTGACAACAAATAATATGACTTTACCAGGAATAAGATTTGCTTGAGGGAATTTTTATCGCATGTATTTTTCTAGAAAAATAGGAGTCTATTTTTAACGGGAGATTAATCCATCTCAACCCTAAAGGTTATTTGATTCCTCTGATAGAGTATTTAGCCCATGTATTACACGAACTATTGAGACTTCATTTACACAACACTACTCAACATACTCAACACTGAACAGATTCGAGTCGATTGTACATAAAGGAAAGCTTATCGTTCTTCCAACTCTTCAACTCCTTTTAATTGGCTCTTATGGAGGCGACCTACCATAAATTATAACCTTTAAAAATCATTTAACCATAATATAATTTCATATTCAGACTCCAGAGTTTTATTCCTGGGTTTACTCATGAATTAATTTAAATTTGCGTTTGATATATATCGGTACTACACCTACGGTAAACCATAAAAGGAAATCAATGTCTATCATATATTTGATCGTATGTGCATTGTATACGTTTACAAATTTAATATTGAGCCGTTATTAATTCGAGGCGAGACTGAAATATGATTTATCTGTATATCAAAGGATATTATTTTAACCCTGACAGACCCCAAAGTGTTGGATGAAGATTTCATGGAAAGTAATTTGATCTGGAGCTTTTGAAGTTTTGACTAATAAACTTGAGATCCTACGATCCTACGAGTAAAAAGTGATATGGCTTGTAGAATTTATAATTTTGATTTATTCCACTGCAAATATAAGCTGTTATATTAGATTTATAAATTGCAAGTACCAATTTCGAATATAAACTGATGAATTATGAATAATGCAATAGAAATGTGCAATTTGCTACAATTCCTATCCAATAAAAATCCCCAAATGCAATACGATATGTAGGAACATTGGGGAGAGTCGAGATATGAAGAAGGAATGAACTAAAATTAAATTGCAGCTCGGATTTAAAAGATCAATCAACTGATCCTGAGAAACTTTGTGATTAATACAATAAAACCGAGGATGAAGATGATATATCCGCAAGGATAAGTTGTTTGAAAAGTTTGTCTTTGCCCCTAATCTCTTCTAAACCTTATTAATTTGTCCCTGTCTTCGAACCAATTGACTCTTATAAAAATCCTCTCCACACTCTTTTTTCCTTTCATCTTATAAGCGTAGTATAATGCCCTTCGGAAGTTCGTATGAATACGTGCAAAATTGCAAATAAACCTAGCTTAAAATTGAAAAGCCACTCCCTATAGAAAACTAAAGGATAAAAGCATAAACCGCGTGAGATGCTGGAATGTTTTTAGTGATAAAAAAGTTTCCCTTGACATTCCCATCAAAAAAAGTAGGTAGTCCTTCCTCTCCCTTTTATTTCCTTCATGGACTTTCGGAAGTTTCTCGAAAAAATTCGATTTCTATTGAGAAATCCTCTTTGATCTTGCACTCCTTCATATTGTACGATAATAAAAGAGTATGGGGAATAAATCAAATTCAACTTTACCATTAATAGTCTCATAAGAATTTCTTGGTCTTTGAATTCTCTTGATGCACAGCCTTTGTCCGGACTCCGTAGTAGTAGTAGGTACTCTTAAAATTAACTTTTTAAGTAGGCAAATACTTGCACTTATATTTCACCCACGCCAACTTTAAACTTCTCACCGGAATCGGATTTACGTAATTGATTTGCGATTTTTGGATTCTGGGAAGACAATTCCGAACTTTGGGGTAAAGTGACAAGGTATGTCTATCTAGTAGTAGCAAAAGGAAAAGTTCTTTAAGCTCTTTTATCTTTTACCGAGCTTGAGGGTACACTTCTTCCACTACTGGTTTAAACACTTTTCGTAAAAAGACTTTGGGATTAATAGTCTGCACTCAACAGCACAATGAAGATCTCTTATCCTCCTTGAGAGTCGTAGGTAAGAATACATAAACTACGATTCCTACAACTAAAGAACAAGGAGGTGGAGGAGGAGGAGGAGAGGAATTTAATCTTAATAGAATTGACTGTACTTTGTTTTCAAACTAACTCGTGCTCCGAGTGTGACAAGTCAAAGGAGAAGGAGGATCTAACTGGAGCGGAGTATACGGAGGAGATTGCTGCTAAGATCTCTTCCAATCTTGCGAGGGATATAAAAAGACTTAACAGTTTAGATACTATAAGAGTACACTTTTATTCACTTGGTTGCATCCTTTGGACTTACACTAGCTGGATCTAATTCACAATCTTGTTCCCCCGGCTTTATGTACCTACTTACTCTGGCTCACTCTTTCCCCGAACTGATAGATAGTTTAGCTAAGTGGGTTGGGCTTTGTTTTGACCTCCATCGAACACCATTTAAATATCTACTAAAAAGAGTAGGATTAAATTACACTGTAGGAGTAAGTGCTTGGCTAGCAATTGAGTCTGTATCTTAATTCTTAAATGGAGAATGAGAAAAAACTTACAAAACAAATACTTTTAATATGAACCAGCAGCACCACTCATTTCGCCCAGCTCCATTTATATTTAGACAGAAGATGTAATCTCTCTCTGGATGGTTGGAAACTGGTGCATATCACCAATCGAATTACGAGAGATATATTGTATATTAAATGCCAAGATTATCATATTTGCATTTATCAATTCGTTAACTTCATAAACCCGTACTAAACCTTTAACACCGAAGAGCCAGCCTTATCAAGATAGGAAATAATATTTTAAGCATACAGATTCCGTATGCAATATTTTATTGGGGCTGACATATCGATATATCAACATATCCAATACACTATTTTTTAGGTCAATGGATTTCCTATGCTGAGTATGTTCCCATAATGCCACAGCTCTGTCTGGGACCATCCAAAAAATGTCCTCAATGTCCCAGGATCAGACCTGGACATTGAGGACAATATATGGACTTTCATTTAGAGACTAGATTGGGATTGACCAAATACTTGGTCCCTGGGACGTCGCCCGGATGACATCAAATAAGATCAAAAGCGAGAGGGCGTTGAAACTCTATTTACTTTCAGTCACATGTTTTTCAATTTGAGAAAAGTCTCGTGAAAAATTCATAAAATTTAATTAAATTTTGATTTAAATAAACTAATTAGTGGTTTTTTCACCAACAATTGATTGGACATTCATCCCCACCAATTTCTCATCATATTTCGTCAGTTTTTTACGGGATTTGTGCAATTTTGAGTGCATGATGGAAAAATCAATTTGAAGGTAATATTTTTTTTCCAAATTATGTTTGTTTGGCATTAAAATTGAACCAAATTACGATTAAATTATTGGATTTCATTAAAATTCTCCATTTTATATATTGCAGGTCAAAACAACAATTTGCAAATTAATTTGGAGGGGCCCTCGGCCGGGATGTCCGTCAAAATTGCAAAGTTTAAGGTAAGTTTCATTTAAACAAAAGGCCCAATATTATAAAATACATGTGCAATACCTATAATAATTAATCTTTATTGTAGGTACATGCTTTTTTCATAATTTTGCAAGTTTTTAATGAATTTTTGAATTTTGAATTTCAGATTTATGGCTCAGCCTGGAGTTTGCATGCAGCTAGGACTTGGGCCTCGGGATCAAATTCTAATACTGTTCTACAATACATGTAATTTTAATTAACATTACCATTTGATTGTAATATTATTTAATTTGATGAGGAATAAAGATTTAAAATTGATTTGAGACATGTGTTTTGCAAATTAATTGAATTTCATCATTAAATCATGCGCAAAGCCCGGGAGCCAATAGGAAGGCACCTCCCCAACATGTCCAACATATCCTAAGGTCGTCCTATGGTCGTCCCAGACAGAGCCTGGGGAAATCCCAAATGAATATCCCTGGGATTGCATGGGGCGGGCCATTTCTCCATCGTCGGGATGTCCCAGCGATGTTAATGTGCGATACATGTCATCCTGGGGACATTGACCATCTACTCAATGCACATCCCTGGGATTTGACTGGGATCTGAGTGTGCATTATGGGTTGTAAATAGGATATACATATTGTACAAGTAAAAACATAATTACTTCTCTGTTTACACCTATTTACTAATAGTTAGTAATAAAGCACAGGCCTTTTTATTGCTCTTGTTTACATAAAACTTTTAGCCACAGACCTAAACCTAAATTTATTTGTACTCATTTTTTAAAGCATGCTTTAACATGTGCAAAAATTCTAAATTCTTCTAATACTAAGTACATTTAGGTAATTGAATCGTTAAAATAGCTTACATTCTAGCCAATTAAATAATCAAGCCAATTTGAATTCATAGCAAGATACTAGAGATTACAATGGACCTCTAGATTCTCTAGAGTCTAGAATTATCTAAATTACTGTTATTTATTCCTAGGTATTACAAAGATTGAAAAGGTAAAAATAAAGTCAATTTGTTTAGAGGATGCAGTTTAGCACGTGGATGCAGAGTACACGCAATACTTGAAGTTGAGGACTTTTTTTTACATTTCGTTTACGCATTAGCAAGCATTTCAATAGACTTTCGTGCTTGATCCACTTATCGTATTGTTTTATATGCGATTCTTATATCGTATTATATTTAATTCTGGCAGATCCGATCTGGAGAAGCCTCCCTTGAATATAAATGGGACCTTAATACATTAATAAGTTAAGACATAAGGAATCTGGAAGAAGAAACGGAAAGAATTCCAAATTTTTCCCAAAAAATTCAATCCTTGCAGAGGATTTGAGAAGCAAAAATGTGCCAAAGCCAATTCCAGTGTTTTTACAAGTAATTAAGGAATTACAAATTGAATTCCTTTAATTTTCAAGAGAATTCCATTAATGCTTTAAAGATGCTCTTTGTCTCGAGCTAAGCTGTGCATTTTAAACGAAGCAGTGCGGAACAATGGAAGGAGGAGTTCGGAGTAAATAATTGAAAGATAAGACACACAAATATTCAATGTGCAATGGGAGGCGGATTGCGAAATGCGAAATAAAAATAAATAAACCCGCCGTGGCATTCGTCATTCGTTCCGCTCTTCAAAGAAGAATGAAATGATGATTGGTTAAGGGGGATGGATCTATACACTCTAGAGTATATTCAAAATACAAAAATAACTGAATATTGGCTTTCCCATTACGCCAGCGGGAGATAAAGCTCGGAGAATGACACTCCGGAAGGACGAGATATACGAGGTAGGCGGGGAACGGGGTTTCGGTTGATGGAGATGCAAATGAGATTGACTTGGAGCCCAAGGAACAGAAGGTATGGTCTTTTTTCGGGGCTTAATTTAAAAGAAATGTGGGAAGATGCGGTTTTAGATTAGTTTTAGCATTCTTTGTAATTGCAATCTTATTTCTGTATCGGCCTTTAAGAGAGGATGATGATGATGTTCGATCCTTCTGGTGGTAAAGTCTTTACTATAAGTACAAATGTGCATTTGTATCCACGAGGAGGAGGAGGAAGAAGTTGAACCTAGCCGTATTTTATTTCTTTGTATTTGTAATTTGCATACCAAAGCCCTTAAAAAAATTTCTGGGAGCATATGCATGGGGAGATTTAGGGTTAGAGAAGGAAGTGCAGATATAAGTGGTACATATTAGAATAGACGATGAGAAGAAAAGGTTAAATGCAATTAATTTTTGGTGGCATACCAGCTAAAGAGAGTGAGAGAGAGAATCCTTATCTCAAATGTTGGCTC
>JAAZTK010000618.1:0-18863 GCA_036507255.1 Megalothorax incertus
TTTAAATTACTTGTACTAAGTTCAAGTTAATTACAAATTGCATTAATACTCCTAGATTTGAAAATTATTAAGAGGGTGGCGCAATCCACTGCTTTAAGTGTAATCAATCATCATAGAATATCCGGTGGTAAATCTCAAAGTGGTCCAAATGCGCCTCAACATCTAATCTCAAGCCATCCAGAGGTCCATCACAGTAATCATAACCAACCTTATCCTTCTGGAGAAACATCTTCACGAACGCTGGGTTCGTACATGCTTTTAATGGATCCTTAAAATGTAGATGATTTAGAATTAGCTAAATCTAATCAAATCCTAAACTAAACATACACCTTTATATTATTATAGAGTATATGTGTATGATAGGAGTGGATTTTTTTTCTTTACAAGTTATTTCACTAAAAAACTAACACTTTTTCTCACCTCTAATATTTTAATAACTGTGTGTTCGTGTACGCTTGGCTTCTTCCTCTTTCTCTATTGTTTTGTGTATGTGTGAGAGGACCTTAGTTTTAGAATTTATAGAAAATTCATAGAAAAATGGGAACATTTTGAATTTTATAAATCTTTTTACATTTACAGGAGTGTGTGATGATGTGTATAGCAGCCTTAATTCAGCATCTTACGAATCATCTCAAAATAGAATAAATTCCAAACCAAAAGTTATTTCAAGAAGAGGTTTAATACATATTTAATATATAAGATTTTCGTATTTATCGTAATTCTTTACAAATCTTTTTTTATAGAAACTGAAAGCGGAAGAGCCAAAGTTGACAAAGTTAAAAACATATTGGAGGCCTCCACAAGCACGGATCTAAAAGAATTACAATCACTCAGTTATTCTGGCCTTCCCGTATCTGTACGTGGAACTGCTTGGAAGCTCCTCGCTGTAATTAAATTATGCATATCCGCATTTATAAAACCCAATTATTTTATTACGATATTTCATTTTAAAAATAATGTCTAAAGGGATATTTACCGGCTAACCTGGAAAGGAGGAAACAAGTATTGGAGAGAAAGCGGGAAGAATATTGGAATTGTGTTCAGCATTACTATGATTCGAGGCTGGATGAGACCCACCAAGACACCTTTAGACAGGTGATGAGTTTTATTTAAAGAATTGAAAAAATATATATTGAAATCATATCCTCAATTTATATTTAACAGATACATATCGACATTCCAAGAATGTGTCCCCTTATAGCTCTATTTCAGCAGAAAGTTGTACAAGAAGTATTTGAGAGGATCCTCTTTATTTGGGCTATACGACACCCTGCTTCAGGTCCATATTTACATTCAAAATTTAATTCATGTGCCATTTATATTAGTATTATTGTATCAATGTAACTCGTAATTGAAAATATTATAATTTTTAATATTAACAGGATACGTACAAGGAATGAATGACCTTGTTACACCCTTTTTCGTGGTATTCCTGGAAGAATTGCTACCTGAAGGTATTTATGAAAGCTGTTCAATTTCTATAAATGTCTATATAACTAATATAATTTTATTAGATTGCGAGGTGGAATTGTACGAAGTTGACCAATTACCCGAAGAGCTAAGAAATAATATCGAAGCAGACTCTTATTGGTGCATGTCAAAGTTTTTGGATAGTATTCAAGTAAACTATATATTCGCTCAGACTGGGATTCAAGAAAAAGTTAGGAAATTACAGGAACTCATTGAAAGGATTGATGGTAAACGATCAAACTCTAGATTTCTTTTAAATCATATACAAATATAACTAACTCATTTAACTAACTCATATAATTAATTTATTTTTAGCTTCACTTCATGCACATCTTCAAAAGCACGAGATTGATTACCTCCAGTTCTCTTTTCGATGGATGAATAACCTTCTTATGCGAGAACTGCCGCTAAGATGTACAATAAGATTATGGGATACCTATTTAGCAGAACCGGATGGATGCGGTTCAATCCTCCTTTATGTTTGTGCAGCTTTTTTGAGGCATTGGAGAGAACAGATTATTAAACAAAAAGACTTTCAGGTAGGCTCTTAAATTGATTTTATAAATACAATTATAATACTATTGTATATTGATTCTTGGATGGATTTGCATTTTTAGGGACTCATGTTGCTCCTCCAAAATCTTCCAACACAGAATTGGGATTCTGATGATATTAGCTTAATTGTAGCTGAGGCATATCGCCTTAAATATACATTCGATTCTGCTCCGAAACATTTGGGTGGTGGTGGAGCCTCTAAATGAAAGTATTTTCTACAAATTGTGCCATTCGATTTGGTAAATTCGATAAAACACATTCACTTTATCATGCTACACCTACGAATACATTTACATCACAAAACAACCAAAGGCTACGGAAATACATACAAGTTTCGATTTAAAAAATTAAGCTATTACAATCAAGCTCAATATATTTTTAATATCTAAAATCATGATTTAAAGAGATTGATTGATAGAAATATTCTAGTTTTTTTATTTAAATATAGCATTGGGAATCGCAACAAAAGCCTATATGATTCTGATTCTCTGAATCCTTAAATTAAGTTTGGAAATGTACATATTTTTATTGTGAGATTTTGATTTTGTATTACGAGTCTGTTTAATTGTAAAAGTTTTTAAAAATTGAGACTTAAAAAAACAATCAAAAATGTAGGCGCTAGAAATAATTTAAATTATTTTTAAAAATAAATAAAATTTTTAAATATTCTTCCTCAAATATTACTATTCGTATTTATAGTACATTGCATACCTACATATTGTTATTGTATTACGTCATATAATACATATGTACTACTTATTCTATGAATCTATAATCGAATCAAGATATATTTACGTTATTACTAGTAAAATTAAGCTCATTCAATGAATAATCGTGCAATTTAATTCCAATTCTGAATCCGTGGGCTGCTTATTTTGCAAATATCATTGCCAAAATGGCCAGGAGAAGCAATCCATAGGACATGGTTCTGGACTTTGCCCCACTCGCCTTCCTCTTTTGTGGATTGAACTTACATAAGCCCCTCTGCCTCTTGTGCTCTTTTTTACAGACAAAGGAATCTTCACAGTTGCTGTCCAAGTCGCAATGTGCCTCTGAAAATATGCATCCAACATTTTATTCAATTTAGTTTACACATCAATGCATGTAGCCCTACCATCGATCCCTAAGCATTTCATCGTGTCCTTGTTATACTTGTACAAATTATCGTGACAGCTGCACTTTCCATCAACACAATATATGCGGGATTTGTTGTCGCATTCTCCCTCCAGAGTCTCGTCACAAACTGTCCCATATTCTGGACGACAAATCCCTTTCTCATCAGATTTGTACCCTGAAATTGGAGATTGGATTATAGAAAACATGTGCAAAATTGCTAAAAAGATGATTGAGGAATCAACCTTTTGAACAAAGGCATTGTTTCCCATTGGATTTCAATCGACATTCCATATGCTTCCAGCAATCCTGGGATCCTTCGCAATCTCCATACAATATGCCTAAACATTTTCTCCTCTCAGGGTTGTAACGGGATCGAGTTGGATTTTTGCACTGGCATTTAGAGTTGATACATACAAATTTGCCACTGCAAGACACATTTCCAGTCTGCGAACAGTATTGTCCATGACCTGCTTGACATGTCCGATTGTCCAGGGATTCCATCAATCCTTTGGAGCATTCACAAATCATCAACCCCTTGTTGCACTCCGTGTTATTTACGCAGAGCAGATCGGGGCCCAAGCATGGGCCTTGAACATCTCCCACACAATGACCTTCTTCAGATGCGTTAGTATGCCCTGAAGGTTTGTCACAATTACAGAATCCCTTGTAGCATATCAAAGGAGAAAGGCATTGGTTAGAATCCCCACATTCTTCCCCAAACTTTTTCTTTGGAAGACAAAATTCCTTGTAGTGTTTTTCTGAAGTGAATTTCGGAGATTCAAAATGCCCCTCGTTGCAACCGCAAGTACCGTTTGAAGTACAGATAATGCTGATCCTGGGATTTGCTGCAGTTTTAAGATTAAGGATAATTAGCAAAATGCAAAATAAGTGTTTGACTAAAATTAATATAATTGAAAGATTTGAACCTAAAGTTATTTCAGGGTCAATATCCTCGGCCATGCATAAGGCAGTATTGACATTCCCCTTCAATTCATTAGGGGGTAGACTACATTTCCCTCTCGGCTTGCTGACACACATTCCTTTAATTTCATTAAACATCATTTCGTCCGGATATAGGCATTTGCACTTGTCCTCCTGACAGGTGAGTCGTTTAAAAGGATTGCAGAATTTTAAATTGTCAACCGAACAGGATTCGCCATAATTTCTGGCAGCTAATAATAAAAAGATTTTGAATTAAATTATACAATATCGATAACATCAAAAAGGTATGGTATATTCAGGTAGCGTGATATATTAATACTCGTACATGCACATATTAAGAATATGTATAATATATCAGTATGTATAGGTATGAATATGATATATGTATATTACTATTACAATATTATTATTAGACTCACGCAGAGTAGAGTAATGTAGGAATAAGTTGGGTAGCTCATCTCGAGGTTTCACTAAATGAATTGTAATGGATTTGCTAAAGGTAAATATAGGCTCGGGGAGAGAGGATCCACATTTGCAAGAGATGGCCTTTTCAGATTCCAGGATATCATCAGCACCACTTTTCAGCTAAATAAATGTACACTAACATTAATATATAATTTTCGAACTTTATAAATTCCTAGCACCTAATACTGTATTACTAATAATACTACGGATAATACCACTAATAAATACATAATCCTAGTTTATCCTTAGTATTGTACAACGATCATCCAGAATCCAGAAAAGTAAATATCACTATCTGTATAAAGGTGAAACGCTTACCGTGTACTCATCCTTTCCATTGCAAAAATCAGCCGAAAAAAAGAGGGCAATATAATAGTTTGTGCTGTACGATGTCGCGCTCATTTTACTTAATTCTGATGAATTTGCAGTCGGTATCTTCGGAGTTAATGACCATGAACATTTTGGAAATCGAGTCTTAGCAAAGAGCGTTCCGTCCAATTGATCCTCCTTAAAAACGCATTCTAAAAAGTGAACGGGAATTGATTTAATTTTTTATTAGAATAAAAGATATTATAATAAATTTTTTATTATAAAAATTATCCAACCTCTATCTGAATAAGATCTTTTGAAAAGGAGTATAAATCCGCGCCTTCCGTTCTCGGAGTCAGGAATCCAATCAAATTCTCTTTTCCTAAAGTGCAAGCCATCTTTTAATCCAAAAAATAGTATTTCTTTCCTCTTCATGTTGTTGAAAAGGAGTCTTCCAGGTTTATAAAATCGATTGCCTTTATGCCATATCTCCTGGAATAAAAGTCTCCGTGAATTTAAACTATCTTCAATCAAATCATTAGAATTAGAATTTAAATATTACCTCGTCCATAGACAATCCAATTCTCCAGTATTCAGACCAACCAATAAGAGTAAGTTCAACATAAGCACCTTCCCCCCAATCAAATGTCCAAAGGCAAGAATCATCATTGTCATCATTAACTATGTAGCGAAGCATCCCTGTTGTCTCACGGATTTTTCCACCACAAGGGGAATCTGCGAATTATGCAATGACAAATTTATATAAAGTTATAATAAGTATTAGGTAGTAGATTCGAAGTTAATTAATCTCACTTTGCCCATTCACACGAATTCGAATGCAATACAGTATAATGGAGCAAACTAGAACAGTAGAAAATAGGTGAGAAGCCCTCATGTTTTAGAAATCAATTTGTGGGGGATATACTTATTTTTATTTTAAGGAGTCAGTAGAGTTTGAGTAAATGTTCAATATTGTTCTGTAATAAAGAAACTGAAGTTTGTCCAGTTTTTCTAAAGATGATGATTAATTCCAAACAATAAAATGCTTAAAAATCTTTAATCAAGATTCAAAGAAATTGTGGGATGCCTTCGGAAATTGAAATTGAAACTGATCCTGAATCCTGATTCTCTCCGATTGCTTTAAACTATCGTATTACTTGGTTTAAATCTGTTGACTCGGCTTTGTTAAAACTCTATATTTGATTGATTTAGTACAACTACTTTTATAAATAAACGAGCTTTATGCAATGCAAAGTTGAAAAATTAAGATAATACATATTGATATAATATGTAAGATTGTAGGTACTACTTATGTAATGTACTTAACTTCAATATCCGTAGTAATTCGTAATTGCAAATAGTAGTGGACTCTGGCCTGTAGTACCAGTTCGGAGAGGTTTCACGCTTCATTATCTTAATAGAAACCTCTAATCCAAAGACATAATCGTAAGTCGATCGTAATTAGTGACAAGTACCCTACAGTATTTTTGCATTCGATTTAAAATGAGGGTCCATTTGAGATTTTCCTGGAATCCTTTAACATGAGTATGTCCTTCTCAATCATCCAGTAGCCGGAGAATAAGGGTTTAAGTAAATAAGAATCGAGATTTCCTTTGTTCTATCAATTAAAATTTATGATCTGATAAAACCTCCGATGACGTGCTCCAGCCAAAATATGCATAAATAATCTGCGTCGAATGAATCAGAATCACGAGATTGATTTTAATACACTTTTTATTAATCCTAAGACAAAAGCATGTTCAGACAGATGAAAAGCCCTTAATTTAATGTAGAATTTAGGATTTGTCCATCATTAGCAACTTACACATGTTATATTGTAGTAATTAGTATATGTTTTATAGATTTTTATTAAATTTAATTATATTATATTAATCAACGGAGACAAGTCAATTCGAAATATTTCCTCTGAAAAACTCTACCCTTTTTCATTAAGATCGGTTTTAAGCTTGTACTCTGAATATGATTAAAGTTTGAGGAACCATCCTCTACGGATATTGAAATTGATATATCGTACTATCTATAATTGCAGAATGGCATATTGAAAAAAAATTTTGTTTGAACATGAAACTATAAAATCATAAAATTTCGTAATATTATATAGAAATTAATATAAAATTATAGAATATTAGAGCTCCAACTTAAAATTATTTTACATATGTATGACTAGTTAAGAATCTCTATTGAATTTGAATTTACATACAATATTTTAGGAATATTCTTCGGTATACAATATATGCTTAACTTAAAAGTAGATCATAAAAGAGCAGAGCAGCCATTTTCTGCTCTTTAATAATCTACTATTTATTGATTGTCCTCATTTAACATAGTCACATAGGAATATAGGTAATCACAAATCTGATTAATTAAGGAAAAAATATAAATTATTTTTTAAAAATTGGGGAGATTTTAGGAAAATATTTCGTTTGCCTTTTGTGTACGAGTCTCATAGTTCACTTAAACTTTAAGCTAGGATTTTCACATTTCTATCCATTGTAGTATATACAATGATTTGAATATATCTTGCACTCGATAATTTGCTTTGATTTTGAAATTATGACTTTTCAGTCAAAATCTCAATTGGTCAGCTCTCTGTCTTCCGGAATGGTCCCATATTTAGTTTACTAAATATATATGAAATGTTCATATATATTTATATATATTCTCAGAATCTCTGCTTATAACAATTATAACCATTCAATCTCTACTAAGCAATTAACAATAGCTCACATATTCTTTCTTGATAAGCACCATATAGTATAGTAGTATATGTATACTCA
Source organism: Megalothorax incertus (assembly GCA_036507255.1). NCBI lineage: Eukaryota > Metazoa > Arthropoda > Collembola > Neelipleona > Neelidae > Megalothorax > Megalothorax incertus. Next base: position 7,656 of record JAAZTK010000618.1, read on the forward strand.
GATTGTATTAGTAATTTTTATAAAGTTAAAGGTGCAATTTGGGGAGTATTTTAAATTTCCTTTAGAAGATATTACTTACATATGTATGTATTCATGTAGTACTTATAATTGATTAAATCTATTATTTACAGACGGCCTTATTTGAATTTCTTCTCATTTGAGTGACCCAGAGGGTCATATTCTCAAAGGGATGGCCTTTTTCTCCTGTTCTGTCCTATCTATTTTATGTACATCTTTATATAGTACATGTTAGTACAATACATTTTATGTTCATGAATCATAATAAAACTATATTAAATCTAAATCTTATCCTTAATATATAAAGTATGCTAACAATAATTACGTAGATTAAAAGTGTGTGATTATAAAGTATATGTACAATAGGTATGTGTAGGACTATGTGCATGTGACTTAATAACTACGATATAATAATAATAATTTACATATATGTAGATTTCGTATAGGACATTTCTCACTTTTTACATGTGCAATTGTGCATCCTCAATTTACTGTGTAGTAATTGTAGTATAGCGAGTATTATTTGTCTCAATTGGTCTCTCAGATTGTTTTTCAGCGCTGTTTTTTCCTCCTTTTTTGCAAAATGTGTGCAATAATAAAGACGAATGATATTTATATAGTACAGGTTTATTTGTTTGATGTCACTTGGGTCACTTGACCCCTATTCAGAATTTCAGATCAGTCTAAATTAAAAGCAAATCAAAAGTGCCCAATTTCCCCCTTTTTTATGGAGCGAGGTCATCATCTTCGTCCTGATAGTTGACATATCGGACCGAAGATTTTTCCCCTCCGATGAGATTCTTCTTTTCATCTTTTCCTGGGACATTTTTCAGCATAAACATGAATGGGGCATATGCAAAATTAATGATTGCAATTCCAACCAGCATCCATTCAAAGCCAATATTTTGCACAAGTGTCCCGCTCAGAGCAGGGCCTGATTTAAATTTTTTTGTATTAAATTATTATTTTAATATATAATTAGAGCAAATAATATAGGCCTACCAATGGCAAATCCTAGACAGAATGCAATATCCCCGATCGCATATACAGAACCGTATACTTGCGCGTGCCGAAGGTCGACAAGATTCCCCAATTCAGGCATCATTGAACTGTCCACCATCCCTTTAAACAACACATCAAATTACTCGAGTAAATCTTAATTCTAAACAGATTTTGAAACTCGTAATATAGTATATTAGAAGAATCTACCAATAGCAAATCCTAGACCGGCATTAGGTCCAATCAGGTGATTAATGTTAGTGGCCAAAGGAATCTACGAAGCGAGAAATAAATTTATAAAGAATTAAGTCACGGCCAAGTTGACTTTCCCTTTATTGCTTTCCCCAAAAGTCACTTACACAGAGGAGACAGATCCCAATAACTATTTGTCCAATCATTGCCGCCAGCCATCTGTAAACCATATTTACTTTCTGTATATTTTTTCATCTCACTGCAGTGTACTTATCTCTATCTACTACAATACTATTCGTATCTCTCAGGGTTAAAATGAAATTTCGGAAAGAAATGATGTTTTTGTGTGCCTCACCTGCCAATTTTATGGCCAAGTGGTCCAAAGAGATTCGTTCCGATGAGATACGAGATTGAGGCCGGGAGAAATGCTGCTCCGAGCTGCCTATTATATTTTTTAACAAAGGGAGAAAGAGCATTAGTGTTTCCCTTATATTGTACTATTGTAGTACTAATATGTATGTCATATCATAGAACGATAAATGGGGGATGGATGCCTATGAACTTACCATTTGGGTGCATTCATAGTGTCCATCATCCAAATGGGTAACGACGGTTCCAGCATAGCAATTCCCATATTAGCAAATGTGATGGCGCCTTTTAAAAGTAGTGGGAAAGGTCAACTGAATCCAATTATATATTAATTGAACATTTCTCTCTCACCTGCAGTCACAATGATGTAGGGATCCATGAGTAGTTGTTTTAATGAGGGTGCGTCTGCTTCCTGTCGCACTATCCCCGGTTGGAGGACCATCAACTGGAGAACTAATTGAAAATAAATAAATCAAGAAAACAGGCCTGACGGGAAATGAAGCTTCTTACGTCCATCCCCAAGAGCGAGACAGGCTAGGATTAGAAATGGCGCTGTTTTACCAACAAATTGGTACATTACACCCCCAAATGGAGGGCCAATGAGTACTCCCAAAGCTAGCCCTCCTAACGCTATGCCTAAGTTTTTGAAAAAAAAATATCCTTAAATTAGTACTTCAAAGAAAGGGGTAAATTGAAACAAAAATAACCCATTGCATTTCCACGGTCTTGATCATTGGGATATCTCTCCGCAAGCATTCCCATACCTTGAGAAGTATTTTGATAAAAAAAGATTCATGAAAATATATGTAAATTAATTCGAACCCGAAACACTCGAACACGAAGACCCTACACCTTGAAGGGCTCTTGCAAGGAACAGAACAGAATAGGATCTTCCAAATGCAAAAACTTGAAGAGAAAATTCAATTTTAAAGAATAGCTGAACCATGAATAAAAATGATAGGAATTCTTACTGATCGTGGATAAAAACATAATGACGAAACCGGCAAACATTGGAATACTGTAGCCAACCCTGTAAGATCAAATTTAAAATATTAGGTTAAAGATTGTTCTCGAATAAAATAAATCCGACTACCGATTAGTGAGTGGTCCAACAAATGGGTTGGTTAAGAGCTGAACAAAGGCCTTTGAGGCAAACATGACCCCGACCTATAATGATATAATATATATAAGCCTATATATAAACTTTATTCTAAAATATTCCTCATGATCCCGACCTCAACATTTTCTTCCACCAACTCATCGTGCTTCTCCCGCCGCTCTTTTTCAGCAGCCGTTGTAGGTCGAACTCCGTCTGCATTTGTCAATTCGAGCCCATCCATCTGAATAATTCAAATAAATTTTATTAGCAAATGGCTGAAAATAACTATATAAAATATAAATATTGAGGAATTTACAGAAGTTGGAACATGATTGTACGCCCATTCGGACTCGTTGTCTAAAGTAAGTAATATAATACGGATATATAGTAATAAAAATGATAATTATTTAAATAAGTTGAAATTTTACCTTTGATTCGAGACGAATAAAATGTAATCCCCTCAGCGCGATGACGTATATTGTAGAGAAATTCCGGAATGATTGGAACTGGAAATGTAAAAGATTGCCTAATATAATTTATCCAAAAATATCATTATATTATAATATATTCAGCAGCTCAGCTAATATTGTATAATAATAGTAGTATTTAAAAGCTAGGTATATTGTTACTGCTGTAGTATTGTTATTACTACAATAGATTGTCGAGGTAATATAGGGTTAACAGGTAAAAATGTCCCTTATCAATATATAAGGGTATAAATACATACATATATAAATATTATATAAAATAGAAAAATTGCAATATTGGATTAGAAATATAAAGTATTGAGCAAGAGATTCGTACCCATATTATACAAGGTACATAAGTAATCATGAAATCGGACTTTGGAAAGCGCCCGAGATCTGACTTTTCGGAAATTGGGCCGTAAATGGGGCAGTGTGCGAAAAAAAAATTCCCATTCACTCTCATTGACTTTTTCTCCAATCTCTCCTCCGAGTCTCTCATCAATTCAGTTGGGCTGTAAATTTTTTTTATTGATTTACCATTGATCTACTAGTAGTGCTAGTTCGACCCAAAAGGTATAAGAATGGTGAAATCCCACAAGTTTCCTCTCACTTTCTCCCCCTATCTTCTTGTTTCCGAGAGGGTCCCGTTAAAATGAAAGTAAAAGGAGTGGATCTGAGATATTGCTTTTTTATTCTGCCCACTTGAACTTCCCCACCGGGCCGACCGACATATAAAAAAAGCGATTGTATCGAATAATAAATTCGCATTTATTCCCACACACTGGAGCCACGAACAATCCAATCCACTCACTATTCGGACTTTGAATTCTCTTAAAAAGCTCTCAGGATCAGTACTTTTGGAAATCTCTCTTGAGCTGTAATAATGATTAAGTGGGTTTGAGAAAGAGAGAAACAATGTACAATCCGCTGGCTCCACTTGATGCCCAAATAGATGGATAGGTACATATGGGGATTCATGTGCATATACTTTTACGGTCAAGGCTTGTCACTTCCGAGTTGAGCTTGAAAAAAAAATTTTTTTTTCTCCAGCAAAGAAAAGTCTCGTTGAAGTCAATTGATATTCAACCAGCGTGCAGCTGTACATAGACAAGACCGAAATCTGCACTTGCCTAATGGACTCGCCTAGTATCAAAATATCCACCGGGCCCATTATTACTAGATGGAAGAAAGACTGGATTTGCCCAGCCTCCGCATCAAGTATTTAAAATCAACCCATTAGTACTAGTAATAACAGTACCTTTCCCATATTCATTTTCTTAAAGCATGCTACTAATTACTACGAAAAAAGCGTATTAAATCCTAAATTAAAAACGGTTGATAAAGTGGATCAATAAATTATACTGAATCCCTAATATTCCTATACTCGTATTATACGGATATCCATATATCGTACTAATACTACGATACAAATACAAATATCCGCTTTCTATGTATAGTACGCATAAGTAAACAATAGGAGAAATTAATCAAAATGCTCCTCTCGATATGGTCTAGTTCAAATGATTTGCGATATAATCTACAGATACTACAGATACATATATGCTTGAGAATTTTCTAAAATTGCCAAGCTTTGTATTACCACCTAGTTTGATCATTTGACAATATACTTACCCACAGTTGTGAGGAGCATGTTGTCCAGCAAGAGTGCAATGGCGACGATGGCAAGAACAAGTTTCCGGGACTCTCTCGCTCCCGCGAACCAGGATGAACCTGGCCATCGATTGGTCAGGTCTCCGTCACTGACAGTCATCCCGTCAAATTTCAGCGGGTGTCATCGGCATTCTACTCCTTCTATTAAAAAAATTGCCACATTAAAAGGTGGGTTCGATTTGCATTTATAATTTCATTGAAATTGATTGAAAAAAGGTTTTATGGCAAAATCAAAGGGGCTGATTCTTGACCTTCCATTAAATGGTGGTGAGGATAATAGTTTTTCATGTGGACACTTCAATCTGGTTAAGTGCCCCTTTTCATCCCCAAGAGCCATTAAAGCATATTTATTACTCTTTTATTGGCATTTTTACAAGTCAACGCCTAAAAAGTAAAACCCTAAAGATTGGGGATAAAAAGTCTGTCGAGTAAGTTTAAAATGTTGGTCAAAATCCTTGGACGATATTCAATTTAGGGATTAAACATTGATTTCCCTTTGTGATCAAACAAAGATCCTATCTTTATTAATATAGGTACTGATATCCTGATATACAAAGTAAATAGTAAAATATATACCAATAGATAAATATAGAGTTAAACTTTATTCAATTGTACAATATACATATCAGTATTTTATCAGACTATCAGTATTGCAATATAGTTAGGGTATATCTAGTTAAATAATACTCGTACTAGTGGATATTCTTTGATGAAACCCTTATTTACAACCCATGCTCAATAAGTACCTATGCATCATTAGGGCTTAGGGTCCAAAGGACAATAGATTCCAACCAAGAGAACACTTTCAGATGCACTCGGATGATTAGAAGCAAAGTTAATTTAGCATGACTTAAAATCGCAATAAACTTTTTCATCTCCACCCGCATTCATGTACAAAGTTAAAATACCTACATTTAATATATATGTAGTAGGTACCTAATACAATAGTATATATTCTGTATTCTGTATTATATTCTGTAATTATACGATATGCAAAATATATTGTATAGAATTCTAGTGAGACGAACTTTGAATCTGTCCAGTTTCATTTTGTTGATACATACATATTTACAGAATTTTAATAATCAATATTTTTGATCTAAAGTTATAAAATTAATTGAAATAAAGGGTTTCAAATAAGAATCCCCACTTAAATAGGGAATTTATATGATATATGTATTGTATTATGTACAGATTATTAGGTAGGTACATGCATATACTACAATACTTGAATGTATTGTACCCTTCTATCGATGGATATTTTTACTTTTAGGATATTATTATATTGCTGATATCTATACATATTATTGTAGATACCTAAAGAATATATCCCTGTGTCTGGGAATATCGTAATTTTTCGCCATTTCCAATCTCTATCGAGGGAGCAATTTTCGGAGAGTGAGGATCACCAAAGTTGCTCTCTGAAGGGGATCCAGATTGAGTCAATTGAGGAGTAGGACAAGGAAAGCGACTCGCTCTAATCAACTTTGCGAGGACTCCCTTTCAACCAATTAATTCCATCCATTCAGCTGCAAGGCTTACGTAGGAAAATGCTAATATACCTAAGCTACGTATTACTACACAGTACTAGTAGATACGTAGACGAGTGAATAGGTGTAGGGCTGAGAAATCTTTTAATTAACACGAAATTTAATTTCTCGGAATAATATCGAGCAGAAATTATGAAGGATATGATCGCATCCAGAATCTTCATCGACACTTTCTCTCATTATTTCATCAAATATAATATATTGTAGTAAATGTGTCTACTATCCTATACTTTCTCTGTACAGTCAACAAGAACGGCAATAACAATACTTTAATACTTTTTCACTTTCTTTATAAAGTAAAAGTTTCTTTCTTCATGAAAATTAAATTGGAATTCTTAGTTGTAGTTGGTTCGCAAAGACTATTTGGAGTAGGTACTGATACCAAGAAAAGTATAATAATATTAATGTTATCAATCGTATATTTGCTAGTTTATTCTAGTGTATAAGAATTGATTGATAACAATTAAGCTCTGGAATTATACACGGCGGAACACACTTACTTTCCCCATTATATCAGAAATTGAAAAATGAACTCCTTTCCACTAGGGGTAGATAAAAGGCTTTTATTCATTTTTTCAGACTGTATTATCGCATAAGAACGACTTCAAACTCAACTTGAAACTTTGATTGATTTATTGCTCTCTTCTCGCATCGTTTATGCCTTTTATTCTTCTTTCCCTCATCCCTTTCTTTGAAAATACACGGGGGCAGAAACTACTTTGTAAATACTTATAATTTATATATATGAATTACTTATACTACTCCGTACTCTTCCACATGTACGGTATTGTTGATCAATTGTGTTTTCTTTTATTGTATTGATAAATTACAATAGGAAACTACCCTCCATCTTTATACCTACTAGTACTGGTAGTATTAGACTAGTACAAGCTTATTACAAAACATATTACATGGTTTTACAATACGTAGGCATGTATTGTAGCTCAAATACTCTACATTCCTAGTATTGTAGTAGTAATACATATCGGTATATATATAATATGTATTAGTATGTACTACAAAGCTCGTTTAAAATCTTTTCATTCCACCTGATTAAGTTTGTAGTGAAAGTGCATTGAATGATGAATACATTTTTGAATAAAATTGCCTTTAAATGATATTGAAATTGACGAATTCTGGGAAAATGTTCAAAATGGATCTATGCACGTACACAAACGGCAGTATACAGATTACTGATACTCGTACTATATTGTACTTTATGGTATTACTAGGATCATATTTGTAATATTTTCTGCATCGACAAAGTCCTATGAAATCCACTCTTTGTACCACAAATTCTTATATGGCATTGAATAATGTTTTGTACGAGTGTTGATCGATCAATGAAATGGGCAAAGATCCGCCGAGGTAGAATGTCAATAAAGGAGGAGATTCATTCAACCGAATCATTTCCTTTCGTCTCACTCTCTGTTGGTGAGGTATTGATGTGAGAAATGTTTTCACTCTCTCCCTCCCTCGAGCCCGAAACTATTCGGTTTTGTTTCTCGGATTTGGTTACACCGATGAATGTTCAATCGAGAGTCTGAGCAAGAAGAGCAGTCCTTAAGAAAAGGAGAGACTACTAATACGACGGAGAGTAGTAATAGTAGTAGTAGTTTGGCAAGACTTGCCCATTTAGCAGGCAAAATGTTTATTTAAGTGAAGATCGAGAGAAAGTTCAACTTTATCCAAAGTCCCTCTCTGTATTGATAGTTGATACCCTCCCACCACTCGAATACTTGGAATCCGAGCACTCAATCCACTCTACTTTGCAAAGTGGAGGGGGAGAGAATTGATGTTTACACAAGTTAAGTCTTGTAGGCCTTAAGAAATGGTCATAAAATAAGAGGATCCATTCCCCCAACCCTTTCTTCTGTAATAAATCCAATTTCTTTTAATCCAAATTCTAAAAAAGGTCGAAAGGATTGGGTTTCTGCTATTTTACATTTATTTTATAGGCATTTTAAGCTGATATCCATACATAATCTTGAAAAAATGCGTTTTTTTAAATATGTGTGTACTAGTATTACCTATCCAAGATTGAAAAAGGCTTACCTAAATCTCTGACTGAAATTATTTTAATATTAGTCTTCATTTGTCTAAGCTTTGTAAATTCCCTACTATCCGTAATGCATGGGCTACATAGCTTTTAAAATCCGAATTGTTCTATAAGTCTGATACTACAATATAATATCTTGTTAAATAGGCTTTAAGAGGTTTACACGAATTGAATTTTGCAGAGAGAGGTTTTGGAGGAAAATTGATATCTTTAGATCTGCATTTATTCGATCCTTAGAACTCCTCTAAATTGTCTATCTTTTGGGGTGGAAATTCATTCCACACAGGTTCAATCTTAGGAGAGGTATACCTAAGTATTCATAGTTATACTTGGGAGTAATATTGAGATTTAAGGATGTCGACCCTACATATCTGTACGCCATATAGACCATAGAAAGAATAGAACCGGACAATGCATTAAAATAAAGGGAATTCATTTTATTACGTTCGGAGAAAGTGTGTAAATGTTTCTAATGGGCTTTGAAAGGGCGAGAAAAATAATATTTTTAAGAGTATTAATATCGGTAGTATTGTAGTAGTAGTAGGCAGTAGTATGTAGCAGTAGTAGTACTTTTATCGTATAGGAATTGTGTGAGTTTGAACTTTTGCTGCTTCAAATCGATTTTGAAAAGTCCCATCATTACATTACATTTCATCCTTCGAATCTGGCTTTCCTCACTTTCTCCCTCTTCCCCCGGATCCCCTTCTCTTTCCGAACACCCCAACTTCCACATCATTCTCTTGGCTCTTTTAAACCTAATCAAGTTACATCGATTTTGTGCCAGAGATCACAAGGAAAGAATCAGAGACCGAAAATTCACGGCTCACTCTCTGCCCCACTCAATCAACTCCCTAATAAATATGATCCCCACTCAAGTCCCTTAAGTAGTACTTACTATTGTACTACGATACTTTCTACCCTTTACAATAATCTTCATATGCCCCAATCTTGAAACATTTATAAGTATTATATGCTAAAGATATATTGGAATTTCATAGAAATTAATTGATTTTACTTACCCAATCCTCTCTCTCTCTCTCTATCCGAAGAACAGTGTGCCTCGGACAAAAAAACCGGATAAATTAATCCATCCTGTATCCTTCTCTCGTAAATAGATTAGTGTTAATTTAAAGAGTCAGTTTCGGAAAGTGAATCAATTGACGGTTAATTGACACTAGGAACTAGTGGTCGTGTCTTTCTGAATGTAGTGGAAGAGAAGAAGGAAGAGGGGTTGAACGAAACAAGCAGTCTGGGGGGAAGTTGGCCGAAGAATGAGGTTGGAAAGGTTGGTCTGCTGACGGCGAGGGGCGAGGGGCGGGCGCCGGGATTTTCTGCTCCGCCGTCCTCCGCAGCCGCCTCCGAAGGTTCCGAAACAACCTTCCTCATCCTCGGAGAGTTGGGCAGGTCTGCTAATAGAATTTCGAGCAGCATCGTCCCACGAGAATACTTATCTACTTTTCAAGACGAGGGAAAAGGAGGAGGCCAACTTGTTGATTGATCCGAGTGGTATTCCCAATTACCCCAAATATGTAAGGTATATTCAATGATCTAGTCCTATAGGGGACTTGATATGTAAATGATAAGATTTATTGGAAGCGTTGAGACTAGTATATTAAGTGGGTATTATTATTCTTGTAAAGTGGGCGCTTGAGGCTTTTAGAAAATTGGAACAAAGAAACCTTCTCCGGGCAATTAATAATCTCTTCAAATCTTAGAGCGTTCTGGCTCTGGAATGGCTTTCACTTTCATAAGCTAATTATTTTATTAATAGTCGAGTGAAAGCAAAATCCTTTGTGATTCCTTTTGGAGAAGCCTTCAGAATCAGACCCATCCTATTATTTGCAAAAATTGGATTGGGTCAAGTATTTCGCATTTCATTGGGGGATTCATCTTTTCAGATGCCTATATATGTACGAGATACATACATAGACATACTACAATATGTATTAGGTACTTATTACTAAAGGTATATTCAAATCCTGATAGCTCAACTCTCAAGTACCCGTCGTTATCAGACCCTCTGGCTCGCGGTAATTGAATATGTCCGTATTAACAACCCGTCTCAATTTGGATGAGTTTTGAGTCGAGCCACCGTGCATTTCTTTTAAATAACAATTTACTCGGTCCAAAAGAAAGTACATAACACAACATTTTAGAAATCAGACATATTGGACCCAATACACTGGCTTTGACGTCATCCGCATTTGGCTCCTGTATATCCTACCAGATTACTAGATTATACAATAGAATATCGTTCCGCCTCCGCATTATTTGATGGCCATAGCTATTTTTGAGGCGAAATGCCGCCGTAAACGACTGAAAGGAATTAAAATACCGGCACATAATTGAGGAAATCTCTTGCTCCTCTCTTGATAGGGTTGAATTGTTCCAAAGGTATTCCAATTACGGGCACTAAAAGGGCTCCCAAATTTCATTACGACATTCCCTCCCATTATCCATATGCGGGGTGGGAATGCCTGAATTTCATATATTAAAAACTACTCTCGATTTTTTTTCTCTTCGTCGTCCTGGCCTACATACCCACTAGGTTTTACATACTACCTACTACAGAGTACTTGGATGTTAGAAATAGTCATATCTCTATTTATTCCAGGAATTGTCAATAAGAAGGAAGATGAGGATGAAAAAATGATGGGAGACATGGCCTATCATCCAAGAGCAGCACGCATTTCGGAATCCAGTCCGGGGGAATTCGCGCACCGAGACGCCGAGAGGAAGGAATTCCCGGCGAGGTCGCCCGGCCTATTATGGGAATAAAAGATC
>JAAZTK010000619.1:0-18859 GCA_036507255.1 Megalothorax incertus
TGGGAGTAGGAGTGGGAGTGAGAGTGGGAAAGGGAGTGGATCAAATAAAGGAATTTAGGCTAATAAGAAGAGTATCAAAAGCTATCTAAGGAGCCGAAGGCGACGCAGGTAGCTTGTACGATATTATTAAGATACAAAGTATACCTGCTCTGGAGGAACATGACAAAAATTGGAAATCTTTTCCTTTACTTCCCTTCCAATTGGATTCTCAGATCGACATACAATCAAATCAGGATAAAGCCCCAACCCTCTCAACTCTCGAACACTAGCCTGAGTTGGCTTTGTTTTGTGCTCTCCCGTTGATTTCGGTTCAGGAACGAGCGATACATGGACAGAAAAGAAATTCTCTTTGCCCACACGGAATTGAAATTGTCTGAAAGCTTCTACGAATGGCATCCCTTCAATATCTCCGATAGTTCCACCCAATTCAATGATACAGATTTCTGGAGTGAGATTATCCGGTGTCACAGGCTTTTGGCTATTAAAAGAGGGACATGAGATTTAATGGAAATTTTTTAATTTCACATTTTACCTTTCACGAGCCACCCACTCTTGGATTGCATCCTATCCCACCCAAGAAAATTAAATAATTTTTTGTAATAAAGCCCAAGGAGGATCAAAAGAATTCAAAATCCTCAAGCCTTTTGCATTGACATTATGCATTTGCATGCATTTGCATTTGGAATCCAAATTTTGGATTCGATTTGATAGATATACAAATATTTGATAGATTATGCTGTGTGTTGTAAATAATTACCGTGATATGGGGTACAACTTGAACAGTTTTGCCAAGATAATCCCCCTTCCTTTCCTTATTAATCACATATTGGTAGATCTTTCCAGTCGTAATATTATTGTCAGAATGAAGAGTCACATCTAAAAATCGCTCGTAATTCCCCAGATCCAAATCAACTGTAATATGAGCAATTAAACAAATTAAGTTGCGGATAAACTGGATGCCCTTAAAATAGGACGGTATCATATTTTAAATCAAAGTTCAAACCTTCTCCTCCATCGTCCAACACGTATACTTCCCCTGAAATTTAATAGTCTTCTTATTTAAATTATCTGCTTAATTATTAAATTAACAAACCATGTTCATAAGGAGAGAATGTCCCAGCATCAATATTCAAATATGGATCGATTTTAATGGCAGTCGCTCGAAAACCAGAGCCTGAAAGTGAAAAATCAAAAAATTATCAATATTCAATTGAAACTTTCTCCGGAGAAAGTTCCCCCGAATTTCTAAATATATATCAATTTTCAAATAATTTAAATTAGAGCATACTTTTCATAATAGTTCCAATGCTCGAAGCGATGACTCCTTTCCCCTGTAAGTTATTAAGTTAATTCGTCAATTATATAAGCAATTACTTAAAAAAACCATTTTTAACCAGGCCAGATAAAGTTTTTAATTTCAATTTCTTAAAAGATCTTACAATTCCGCTGATTACACCTCCCGTGACTAAGACATACTTCATGATGGGCTGTAGATGAATATAAAGAACACAATAATTAATATTTGATTAGGGTAATTAGCTAATTAGGCTGACAATTAAAATTATTTGAGATCTTTAAATCAGAACTTTCACAGACTTCCTAATTCAACTAAACCCCCTCGGACTATTGCCGCCTTTCATTTTGAATCTGAATTCTCAAAAGTTGCAGGCAAGTTCCCTTATTTTAATTTAATACAATTATTTTAATTAATCCCAACTAATTTGACCGGAAATCAATAGGGCCCTACCCTTAGGATCATTTTGGATCGGGATTTTGGGTCAATTTGACAAAATTGTAAGTTTTATTTGAAAAAATGTTTTTGGAAAAATTCTCTTCAACACAAAATTGAAATTGAGATTTGAAAACGAGTTTGATTTACTCAGGATTTACCTAATTATTTGTATCACGCTTTTTCCGTTGATTAATTAACGTAGAATGTCAACTAATTAGTAATATATGTCGCAGGTAGCTTGAAATTTGAATTATTTAAAGCTCTGGACGGTTCTCTCCTCGTTCGTTTTAAATCTATTTGCAACTTGAATTAATTGTGTCCATTCAATTAGGTCTGTTGCGTAACATATAGTCTCATTCTTTAACCTTTGGCTTTGTACTTGATAATTTGATAATTATAATATTCATTGGATTCGGTAGACTGGCAGACTGTCTTGTAGTAGTTTGTACTGTACTGCAATCATCCTTAAGGATCTTATTACTAGTACAGTATAATCTTTTAGCATATTTAACGGATAGGTTTACATCTAATTGAAACAGGATTAATTTGTATTTTTATTTGATTTTTCCTTAGATTGAAACTCTTTTGGAATAATGTCTTACCGAGGAGGAGGAGGAGGCCGTGGAGGGAGAGGATATTATCGCGGTGGTGGGGGACATGGTGGAAATTCAGGCAATTGGAGGAATAATAATCAACAAAGGGGTCATCAACGAGCAGAAATTGCGGTTGGAATGAAGGGGTTCCTCTGTTCGACCAACTTTAGAGAACGAGATTGTGTGAGAGAAGCTTACAATTTACTGAATGAATATCTATCCATTGCTGAGACAAAGGAAAAGGAGGTCGAGGGGGAGTCTGAGCCACAATCAGCGAAGGAGGGTGGATCCGTTTCAATTTCATCGTCAGGGTCGGGTCCAAAGGTGACATTCTATACCTAAGATTAGTAGTAGATAGGCAATCATATATATTTTATTTATTCATAAATTTAAGCATGAGATATAGACGTGTCGATAATGAATTTTATTAACGAAATCCTATACTTGAAGAGCTCATATTTGTCAAAAAAAGATTGGGTTGCATTTTATATCTTATGCCATAAGACTTATGGCTAGACATAAGGCTCATTATCTATTACAAAGTAGGAAAGATAAACCAAGATTATTTTATATGCATGTGATTTAATTGGAATTTTTATTACACAGAAAAACGAAGAAGAGGAGGATATCGATGACGCCTTGAAGTCAGAGATAAAGGAATTAAAGAATGAACGATTTAGTGAACGGAAATTCAATGCGGTGGACACGGGTGTTCCAAACCTTGTATTTATTAATACTTCTGTAAGTCAGAGATGATATATTTTTCACTTATCGTTAAAACCCCCAATCTAAAAATATCCTTATCTTTATCATTTCTCGTATTATTGTTCAGATTAACGATCCCACTGGTCTGGCTCATTCAATCTTGGAGGACATTACGGCCATACAGGAGCAAAAGTCAAAGTTCCTCGTTCGGATGGTTCCAATTGAAATCATATGCAGAGTAGGATAAATGATTTATTAATATTTCATATCCCTATTCTGTATGCATATTTAATTAAATGAATGGAATTCTTGTAGGCAAACTCTGATGAGATGCAAGAGATGGCAAAAGAGATTTTTCCAAAGTATTTCAAAGAGGGTTACAAATCCTTTCAGATCGTTTTTAAGCAACGCTACTCTAACAAGGCAGACAGGGATGATGTCATCAAATTCCTTGCAGAAATTGTGATGTTATCTAATCCTACAAATGTCGTAGATTTGAAGAATCCCCGTTACACGATCATTGTGGAAATCATTAAGAATCTCTGCATGCTGGGTGTTGTGCCAGATTACAATCGATTTAAAAAGTACAACTTGCTCGAAGTCGTTGAGAGTATTAGTTCAGCAGCTACAATGGCCAAGGTATCTAAAGTTGAGGAAGGAGAGCCTACTACTGAAGAGATCCCATCAGAGGAAACTAAACCTGCTGAAAAAGAGAGCCCTTCATTTCAAGAGGAAGCCAAATCTGCCGATGGAATTTAATTGGAACCTCCAACTCGACTCAATTTTATACAGTCCATTTAATTTCTATTAATTAAATTCTTTACAAGTTTCATGTGATTCTAAAATGTATTTTGTATTAGGATTATAACATTTGTACCGTTTGAGTGAAAATATTGCCTATTAAATTCAATTTTGTACAATTCTATAAATCTGGAATGCTTTCTTACGGAACCTCTGAAGTTATAATTCTTAATCTGACCGCTCTTTCTTGATATTCGAAGACCCCCTTCCAGGTTTGTTTTCTTCTGACTTCTTGGCTATTAAATCATTTCGGAATTGTAAGCAAATCAGACATTTGTCGCTGTGAGTAGCTCGAGTCCCGGTTAGACTTCTCTCGGAATGATTAGAAGATTGCCCTCCACTTTTTATAAGCTCCGCATAGTAAGGGGAAAAAAGTTCCTGAGATTCTTGGACAATCCTCTCTCTTCCAGCGTCCTCCTCCATTTGTGCCTTATCTCTTCGAATATCCTACGAGTTAAAACCATCAAAAATTAAGAGTTTAAACCAGGATTCCGGAAGGAGTATATAATCTTACAATCCAAAACTGTCGCATCTCTTGAACATCTTGACCCTTTCTGACCATATAAGCTCGCATAAATCTTTGAATAGTTATCGCTGCCTCCTCCTCTGTCATTGTCATTGACATCGGAAGAGCAGGACGAGGGCTATAAAAAATCAAATGAATTCTCATACATATCTTCGGGTAAATTAGTTTCTAACTATTTCTCAAGCCAAGCCTTTGCGAAGGGTATTTGACCAAGTGGAGTGGGATCCTTGATCCGCTCTGGATGCATTGGATTGTTATTGTAGAGAAATTCTACAATGTAATCAAGCGGGTTGAAAGCGCATCTTCCGCACTGAAATATCCGGTTCTTTTTTGCGTAAAAGAGAAGTGATTGGATTGCCGGAAGAAGTGTAGGGAACACATAATAATCCAAAAAGTCTTTGGAGTCGCCTAATGGGAAAAATATACTGATGTATGATAGTTGAATTTGGATTAATTGCGATTTAGGATTAGTATCAAATCTTACAAGATTCTAATTGAGGAACTTGTTCTCCATAATTCTCTATAGGATAACTCTTGGCTATCCGCTTTGGAAGGAGCCCAAACTTGCTGAGAACATTGTGCATTTCTTGCATCTCCTTTTGGATCTCTATATTTGAGGAAGGATTAATAAAATGATAGGAATATAAGCTGATAAAGTGAAACCCTTTGAAATGTATGGCCAGGAAGTTGAGGGGTAATTGGATTCGGATTCTACATCTGATTCACTTCCTGAAGTCTCTCCAGACTCTTGCTCAGAATCCCCCTCGGAACCGGAACTTGATGTATTTGTCGTCAGCGTACTTTCATCGTACATTACTTTCACATAATCCGCCGCATACTCCCCATAATCAAATTCACCTCCTTTGATCTTGTCGAGGAAATCTGGAGCAATGCTCTCATTGTCTGATTGGTATCCTTTACTGGTTACAGACTCACGATCAGTGTCGTCCTTCCGAGGAGTTTCCGCAGTCTTCAACCTTCTCGGGCTTGGAAGTGGGGTATTCATATTGTAGGTAATTGTTTTAAAATTATTCGCCAATGAACCTATGAAATTTCACAGGTTCCAACAATTTAAATTGAAATGCAATAGAAACCAGGTCAACTTTGACACGGATATGGTATACGAGTCGAGTGATATACTCGTATTCCAGACTTCTCCATATCCATTTTATCGCGATTCTTTATTTTCTAATTGTTCATATTACTCGTATTACTAACTTATTAGTTGTTAGTACCCCTACTGTAAAATATGAGTTAAAATTAAATGCTTTACATGTGCTTATAGTACTTATAGCCTTATGCTTATACATATGCTTTAAGTTTATACAGATAATCTATCTCGAAGACTCGAATGATTAGAGATTAACATTCTATTTCTGTCTGTTTACATTAAAAATTGACTAATCCTCATTCCTCAACCTAATCGTAAGAAATGCGTACTAAAATTGATCAAGAATGGACTATTGAACTTGAGGTAGTAATACTAATATCGTAATTTCTTTGTAATTTATCTTTATTTGAGAGTCGACGTCGAGAGGAATTAATCGAGTAACCGAGTGCAGTGCATGAAAGAAACGCCTACCGTTTCCTTTCTACAAAAATTGAAGGGAAAGGATTGAATTCTCAGAAGTCGCGCATTGAGTTTGCGACCAAGTTAAAGGTACACGACATATTATTATTAAGTTCATCCCTAACCACAGTTGAACACGATTAAAAACATTTGCAATATCATTTATTTCTTAATTGCAGTCATTAAAAGGCATTTTATTCATGAAAGTTAATAATAAAGAGAGGCATCATTAATTTATCCAAACATTTTAACTTTTCAAAGCCATCTGAAAGTGAAACCAAAATACGGATTAATCATAGTACGAATTACGATAATAGAAATTCAATTAAAAATTTTTATAATTAGAACTGAAATACTATGAAAGTTACCATTTCCACTCTTCTTCTTCTACTTCTCATCTCTCAAATTGCTTCAGATGCAGGTAATTTGCAATCAATTCTATATTGTTCTTTACGTAATGATTCATGAAATAAAAATCTAAAACAAATCTTGTGCCGATTTTAATGAAGGTTCAAAGGCAAGATACAAAAATCCTGGAAAGGAAACATGGTCGTATACTGAAGGTAACGCTAAATAAAATTCACATTTCTTAAATTCAATTCAATTATTTACACCTTTAAATTGCAGTTCGGCCGGGTGCTTTCATGTTTTGGTGGCTATATTATACGAGAGGAACTGAGGTATATATATACTCGTATCTGTACTAGTATTGTTACTCATTAATATTATAACAGAACTCGTTTAAACGGAATTATGATTTTCTAATCAATTATTATACTACTATTTAGGATTATACAAAAAGACCTTTGGTGATTTGGCTACAAGGAGGACCAGGGGCATCATCGACTGGATTCGGAAAGTAAATTCCATGCTCTTGATATTTTTTAACCTCTATATAATATTTTATTCTACGATTCCACAGCTTTGAAGAAGTAGGACCAGTTGACGTAAATGGACAAAATCGAACATATTCATGGGCAAATTGGAGTAATTTACTCTTTATTGACAACCCAGTGGGATGTGGCTACAGTTATGTGACGAACAAAACGCTTCTCGTGAAAAACAACAAAGAGATTGCGGATGATTTGATTGAATTCGCCTCAAGGTTTTTTGAGAAAGTTCCTGAATTCCAAACCGTTCCTCTCTACATCTTCGGGGAATCTTATGGAGGCAAAATGGTAATATTTCACTCAAATCCATTCCCTAATTTATGCATTTAATATTTAATTCTGGACGATTAGGCGATTCAATTTGCTCAGAAGCTATACAAGGTATGCAAATTCCTGGATATTTTCAATAATATGAATCTAATATCTCCTAAATTGCTTTTTTAAGAAAATGGTTCAGGGCAAAATCAAGTGTAACCTGAAAGGGGTCAGCCTGGGGGATTCCTGGATCTCTCCGATCGATTCTACTCTCACTTGGTCTACATTCCTTTACTCGACTGTAATTAATTATATTGAATATATAGTTTGTAATTTTATTTCAATCCAGTTTCCGGATACTAATTGTTAAAATCCTTAATTTTAGTCACTTGTAGACGAGGATGGCTTTGCCGCAATAAACAAATCAGCACATTTGGCCAAGGACGCTCTGGATAAAAAAGAGTTCAAAAAATCCACAACAATCTGGGATGAAACGGAAGGGATAATAGCAAGCTATACAAATGGGGTTAATGTGTATAACATATTGGAGACTGACACAGATGAAGGAGGAGTTTCCGCTGAAGAACTCCAACTCGACTTCGAACCAAAGACTGATAAGAAGAAGGAGCCAATGAAATGGTCAAAGAAGCATCTAGTTAAGAGATTTCATTCAGATCCCCTAAGCCAACTCATGAACGGGCCCATCAAAAAGAAACTGAGAATAATTCCAAAGAATGTAACTTGGGGAAGTCAGAGTGGGGATGTTTTTGAAGCTCTTACCGAAGGTGCATTTACGAGAAATAAATATGGCAAATGAATCAAAATGAAAATTATAAATGATCAATTTATTTTTAATCTACAGATTTCATGAAACCTGTGGTAAACGTTGTCGAATCCCTTCTTAATAATACACCGATTGCTGTAAATGTCTACAGCGGCCAACTGGACATGATCGTTGATACAATGGGAACTCTAAGATGGGTGGAGGATATGAAATGGATTGGGATTCCTAAATGGAAAAAATCCCAAAGAAAGCCTGTAATTATCAGAGGGTCGACTGAAATGTTTGTGAGGCGTTATCAAAAATTTTTCATTCTATTGGATCCTGAAGGCTGGACATATGATCCCTCAAGATGCTCCAGAGACTGCTTCACTAATGCTAAAAATGATGACAAACCAAAAGAAATAGCTGCAAAACTCTACAAACAGATATTATAATCATATACTACCTACGAAGTACGAGTCCATGTACTACCTAATATATTCGTAATTTAAAATACATTATGCATAAACTAGATCAAATTCCTTAAGGTATTTTTAGAATTTAAATATGCCAAATCTAGATCTACATAATTAATATTAAATATGCATTTAAAATAATTCCATATCCATGTACGTTAATTTGTTAATAAATCGCACAATGTTTTTTATTCATAATTTTTCTAAAATTTTTAAATCACAACATTTTTTTACATTTTAGGGCTAAAAAAGGGTTTCGTACCTACCTTTAAGTATAGTAAGAGAGATGTTCGGAAATTATTTAATAAAAGATCTTTGAGAGCTCGTCAGTTCACGAACCATTGAGAAAGTTTTTTTAAAAAAAGAGAAAGCCTGTATATTTATATAATTAGGAATATTTATTTGATTTTTTTTGTAATTTAGTATAAAAGGTACATCGCCAAATCTGATATTGAAATCAGACTGGGGGTTTGGTTAGCATATATTTCTCAACTATTCATAACGCTACGCATACTTGACGACTATACATATTTTATTTACATTGTCTTTAACCAAACCCAACAACCAAAATGGTTGTGACATTTCATTTTGTTTATGAGCATATTGAAAAAATGCCTACCTTGAAATACTTTTTTACGACGTTGAGAGTCTTCATCCTCCCCTTCTGTACACACGAAAGAAAGAAGAGTAAAAGTGAGTTAGGTTATGCCTATGTACAGTTTCAGTTCATTTCAAATATTAGATTTGGTACTTGAATAAAGTACCTATTCTTTAGCCAATAATTACAATTGGGGTATGATAGACTTAAACTAAAATATTACATAACCCTGATTGAAAGAAAAATCTGAATTGTACTAGTAAAGTATTAAATAGCTAAAAAAGGAAATATATGAAAACAAATGAAAAACCGGTTCGGTGATTCGGTCAAAATTGCTGGTAACTTCTTCCCACCCCTGCTTGGAATAACCAAGATGAATTGGTTAGTACCTCTGAGCCTGAGGTCGAGGATGATAGCCCATATACGGTCCTAAAAAATAATTGAAACAAAAATTTGAGATTAGTAACTGACCAATAACGATACATTCAAATTATTTGCACATGTAAGTGCTCAAAAATGCTTTTTAAGTTTGGAATATTGATATAAATGGATGAGTACGTTATTGTAGATTTAATTATATGAAAAATCTTTTAATTTTTCAATGATTGGCACAATTGCAACAAACAATTGCAAAATATCAAGAAAAGCCGAGTAAAGTACCATATACCTATTGGGATTATTTATTGAGCCTCAATTAATTAATTATTATTCCGAAAATACGATAGATAGAAAAAAAAAATTTATTGCACCAAAAAGCTCTGATATTACAGTTTATAAAAAAATATATATTAATATCCGGTATTGTTCCCCTTGACCTCTATGCACTTCCGAACCCGGCGGGGCATGGAGCTCACCAAAGTCTTGAAATATGAGAGGGGCATGTCATTCCAAACCTTCCGGATAATTGCCTCCATTTCTTGAAGATTTTGGGGTTTTTTCTTTTCAACCTCATTCTTCATGAGTCCCCAACAATTTTCGATGGGATTCAGATCTGGTGAGTTTGCTGGCCATGGTGGAACCCGCCATCCCCTTGTGGCAAACCAGTCCCGGGTTGACCTGGAGGTGTGGGGGGTCGCACCGTCTTGTTGGAATATAAATCCATTGGGATGAAGCTGATTTAGTTGGTTCTCAACTTCCCCCAGCACCTCCTGATATTTTGCACTATCGATTGACCCTCGTATGACGATGAGGTCAGATTTACCCTTGGAGGAGATGGCACCCCAAACCATTATCCCTGGAGAATATTTGGGTCGTGGCATTTCCGCTCTTTTCTTCCCCCACCGCCCCCGTTTATTCCTATAAAGGTCAAAACGGCTCTCATCCGTAAAAATCCACCGTCCCCAGGCTGTTCGGAGGTGGTCTTGACACCATTTGACCCGGATGACCTTTTGCTCATCTTTCAATTTGGGGACAAATTTAGGAGGTCGGCAGAAGTATCCAGCTTTATTTAAAGTTTTTCTTATGGTGCTGGATGAGACCTTGGGGGACCCTTTTTTCTTTATTTTGGATGCCAGGTCACTGGAACTGTCCGTGTCGTTTTTCCTGGCCATTTGGAAGAGTCTCAGACGGTCCCTCCATTTCAGAATTCGGGGTCTCCCAGCTCCAGGCTTTTGTTCCAGGGAAATGCCTTGACGGATTTTTTTCAAATTTCGGACAATTGTAGCCCTTGGATAATGGGTTGCTTTTATTAAGGAACCTAGGGTCCGATGACCAGAATTGTAGAGTTCCTGAAGTGTCGAATGAGTGACCTTCATTTCTAGAAAATGGTCAAGTAAAACACGTAATTACAATAGTCTAATTAATTAAAAAAATATTTAAAAATTCTTACCGGATAGGCGGGATACCGGGTATTAATTTCGCGGAATAATTTTTTAAATATATTGGCAGGAATTAGAAAAAAATGCTAATAAACGTTTTAAAGATATAGGCTCAATAAATAATCCCAATAGGTATTATAATGTTTTTTAAGAAACTTCTTAAATTGGTATCGTGCATTAAAAGATTTTTCATATTTGCTTCATTTTATAAATAAAATAAGGATCATTGTAATTTGTACTAGGTATTATAATTAATTAATGTAGAGGTAATAGAAACCAGTTTGACCTTAATCGCTTTCTCACATCCAACTCGAGTAGACTTGAGCTTAAATTATCCTTATATCGTATTTACAAAATATTAGGATCTAGGTATATTGTAGTACTATATATGTATTAGGCTTAATTCACGAACTTGGATAGATTATATTTTACAAGGGATTTTAAATATTACAGTTTTTTATTGATGATTAAAAAAGTAATAAAAAAAGAAGAGTTAAAAATCTTCAATGACCTTGTTTCAGGAAATCGCATTTGAGAGAGAGAGTTAAAGATAGGAATTTCAGAGCGTACTTACCTTGATGGGGATTTGAAGGAGGTCGGAATTGATTTTGAGGATTACTACCGTTTGTATTAAAGTTAGCTCCTTGACCTACAGCAACGGCTGCGGGATTCAACATTGGAGGAGCAGAAGATTGAATGTCCAATCATTGGATTCGGTGCCTTGTTCAGGTATTTTACCCTCTTCATTCTGAAGTGCTCCTATAAAATTAAATATATTAAATCAAATCATTTAAAATTTTTAAAAAACTCGCAAGTACCAATGATATATCTTGTTCAGGGTGGACAATTTTACTGGATCCTCCGGGGGATACAACGAGAGAGACGGGTTTACTTTCTCTCCTCTGCATTTCCGGTGTTTGAGGTGCATTTTGAAATAAATTATTCGAATTCGGATTCCTAAAAAAGATTGAAATTAAATAAAACCAAAACTAAATGAAAAATTGAAAATGCTTACCCTCCATAAGCTGGAAAAGTAGGTTTGGAGGAGGTTTGAGGTGGCGTTTGTGAGTTTTGTAAATTATTAGGTGGTTGAAATCCAGCAATACTAACTGCAGGCTGTAAATGTATTTAATAAATTAAATTCCTGTCCAATAATTGATGCATACGCAAAAACTCACATTGTTAGAAGCTCCAGGAAAAAGAGGTCTTGGTTGCTGTTGCATTTGTTGAGGCATAAACCCTCCTTGTTGAAACGGCATCCCCATCCCCATGCCCATTTGCTGCATAGGGTTCATAAATGGGTTCCCAGGAAAACATTCCTGGATTCATTCCAGGAGGAATTTGCATCATGTTCATCATAGGGTTACCCATTTGCATCATCATGCCTCTGCCAGCCATCATTTGATTTTGCATCATTTGTTGCTGTTGGAAGGGATTCATCATCTGTTGTGGATGAGGAGGAGGTTGTCCCAGCATATGATTTGGAGGGGGGATTGAGGGTTGAGATTCATCTTTGGACTTTTTGGCTTTAGATTCATCATCATCGGATGAATCTTGAGAATTTTTACCCTTTCCACCAGATTTCTTTTGATCTTCGTGTTCTTTCATGTCCGCTGGAGTTATTCCTTCCATACCCTGAATTAATAAGATTAATTAATTTATAGCCAATTATACTATAGAACTTCTGTGCATTAATTTACTAATATGTACAATAGTTCTAATCTGTAACTTACATAGATCTCAATTTCTATATTGTTACGATGTGGAAGTGCATTAGGGATCTTATCAAGCGTCTCTTTATGGACCTAATCAATAAATCAAAATATAAAATAAATCCACATTGTTTTAATTCCAGTAATTTCTCAATTAATTTAATTTTAAATTTAACCTACCTGCATGCAATGTATTATAAGCCCAGGTCCAGTGTACAGCTTTTTATGGCAAATGTGACATTTAAAATGTTTAGCCTTTTGGTGCTGGATCAAGATTTTTTCATCGTCAAACTCTCGGTTGCAATACCTAATTAATTAACATTTTAATTAATTACTCAATTCTGAAATAAAAGAAAAAACAAAACTTACCAACACCACGGCTTGGACTGCTTCTTTCTCTTCCTACCCATCTTTTTCTAATCTAAAATTCAACGAGATTTCAATGCCAAATCAAAGGTCAACACCTCCTCAAGGGTCTTGGTCAATTGAAGGCCATTAAATAACTTTAAAAAAAATTAAATTAATTAAAAATCCACACAAGACTGTTTTGTTTGATTTTATGAATATAGCGCGGACTCTGCCATCTGTTCAATACAACACTTGGCTGTTCCCGATTCAATAATTTTTAATTTCAAAATTAATTAATTTTGAGCCAATTAGCGTCACTTTACCATAATAAAATTCAACATCTCCTAAAGGACATTGAACATCTGAAGGCTGAATCTCGTCATCCCGTCAATTGACTGCTTTATCATCTAAAAAGTAAAGATTTAAATATAGTTTTTTGGGAAGTAGGTATTTTTTAGTTGGCAAATTATTTTAATTTGTGAATTAATTATCAAATTGATTTATTGTCATTTCAGAGGTTAATCATGTCGGACAGCGAGGATTTCAGCGAACATGAGGAGGACGAGGAGGTACGTGTTTAATAATTATTACCATTAATTTAAAGTTTGAAATAAATAAGTTTGAATAAATGATGCATGAATTTAAAAAATTTAAATTAATAAGCAATGTATATTGTTTGACCACCATGTTATTTTTTCAGGACAATTATGACGAGGAGGAGGAGGAGGAAGATAATCGACCTCGTAAGAAAAAGAAGTCAGCAGTTGGAGATTTTATTTTGGAGGAGGCTGAAGTTGACGATGAAGTCGAGGAGGATGATGAATGGGAGGAAGGTGCAGAGGCGTACATTGATCAAGACAGCCATGGGGAACGTGGCCCAACAGCCCGTGATATTGAGGGGAGCCTTCGTCGTCACTCAATTTGGGATTCTCAAAAGGAGGAGGAGCTAGAGGAATATTTGCGAAAGAAATATGCAGATGAAGGTAGACATTCCTGAATTTTAAAAAAATCTTTCATTCTAAATTAATTTACATTCCACAGCTGTTGCTGCAAGACATTTTGGAGATGGAGGGGAGGATATGTCAGATGAAATTACGCAGCAAACACTTCTTCCTGGAATTAAGTATGCCCTATTCGCATTGAATATACTTGAACCTAATTTTTCTGATCTAATTACACAGAGATCCCTCGCTTTGGATGGTCAAATGCCGGCTTGGCGAAGAAAAGTTTACAGTTTTGCAGCTTATGCGAAAGTTTATAGCATATTCAAATACAAATGAACCTCTGCAAATTAAGAGTGTTATTGCACCTGAAGGTATACATTTTTTTAGAATTTAATGCAATGCAATGCAATGATGATTTGAAGTTTTAAACATATATTTTTAATCTGTAGGAATCAAGGGCTATATTTATATTGAAGCCTTTAAGCAGACCCATGTTAAACAGGTTTGAATTTGAATTTAAAAATTCAATTCCAATCAATATGCATTTTTATTGTTCGGATTAGGCTATTGAAGGGGTTGGGAATTTGAAAATGGGCCTATATAAACAACAAATGGTCCCCATTACTGAAATGACTGATGTTCTTCGCGTTACAAAAGAACAGACCGGACTTAAACCGAAGCAATGGGTTCGCCTCAAGAGAGGAATCTATAAGGATGATATAGCACAAGTGGATTATGTAGATCTGGCTCAAAATCAATGTCATCTCAAGCTAATCCCACGAATTGATTATACCCGGATGCGTGGAGCAATGCGCGATTCCAAACAAAATGAAAATGACATGAAAAGGAAAAAGAAACGACGACCTGTCGCAAAACCATTCGATCAAGAATCAATTAAAAAAATTGGTGGTGAAATTACATCTGACGGAGACTTTCTCCTATTTGAGGGAAATCGTTATTCACACAAAGGATTCCTTTACAAAACGTTTGCGATTTCTGCACTTATTACAGAAGGGGTTACTCCAACCCTTTCAGAATTAGAAAAGTTTGGTGAAGCGATTGAAGGGGTAGAGTTGGAAGTGACAAAACAAGAGGACAAACATTATTTTGCGACTGGAGATTTTGTTGAAGTGGTTGAGGGAGAGTTGGCTAATCTACAGGGAAGGATTACAGTTATTGATGGATCTAAAATAACTATTATACCAAAACATGAAGAGTTAAAGGATCCACTTGATTTCCAAGCAAGTGAGCTCCGAAAATGTTTTGTACAAGGGGATCATGTTCGAGTTATTGGGGGGAAATATGAGGGAGACACTGGATTAGTCGTACGAGTTGATGAACATTGCGTATTCCTATTTTCTGGTAAATATTTGACATTTTATTAAATTGTTGTACTATATTTCATTATCTGTTTTAATATTTCTTTGCAGATTTGACTATGCACGAGTTAAAAGTACTACCTAAAGATCTCCAACTTTGTACTGATATGGCTAGGTAATTTCTTTAAATTGCTAATGTGGAAGAACGTGTATTTACCTATTTAATATTAATTTTATAGCGGAGTTGATTCAATGGGTCATTTCCAATGGGGAGACATTGTTCAGATTGAGTAAGTTAAACATGAATTCTAGCCTCTAGGAATCTACGGATTGTAGTTTGTATTGGATTTGGTAGTAACACTATACGTATAATCTTTATATTTATTCAAAATAGCCATCAAACTGTTGGAGTAATTGTACGATTGGAGAAGGAACTCTTTCATGTTCTTTCAATGACTGGCAAAGTAATTCAAGTCAAGCCGCAATCCATTCAAAAGAAGAAAGAATCGCGAAATGCGTAAGCCAAAATTAGTAAATTGGGAAGCATTTAAAAATATGTACAACATTTTTAATTTTTCTTGAAGAATGAGCGTTGATTCAAAGGGGAATACAATTCAAACAAAGGATATTGTCACTGTAGTTGATGGGAGTCATATTCCTTACCGTAAGTTGACTTAACAGTTAACCCTGTCTAAATTAACGCCTCAATGCATTTATTATCAATCCCAGATCAAGGAGAAATCCGCCACATTTACCGGAGTTATGCTTTCCTCTATTCTCGAATGTGTCTTGAAAATGGAGGGATATTTGTATGTAAAACAAATCATTTAGAGCTCGCTGGAGGAGCCAATAAAGTCCCCTCAGCCTCACCAATTTCTTCTGGCTTTATGTCACCTCGAATTACTTCTCCACTTCATCCATCATCTGGTTCAAATACAATTCTAAGCTCTGGCCGATCCCCTGCTCATTCCGTTGGAGGTGGTGGCGGAAGAGGCGGTGGTGGCGGCGGAGGTCCTCATCGTCTTGGACGTAATCGAGATTTAATTGGACAAACCATCAAGATTACACAGGGGCATTACAAAGGATCAATTGGGATTGTTAAGGATGCTACAGAGACGACAGCAAGGGTTGAACTTCATTCAAGTTGTCAGACTATTTCTGTTGATTGCAACCGAATCAGCATAATTGGTGGAGCTGGTGGTAAAACTGGAAATGTTACAACCTATGCACGTACACCAGGATATAATAGCGGTACAACTCCAATGTATCCATCTGGTTCTGGTGGTAGAACTCCAATGAATGATGGTTAGAATTTAAATATGATGTTTTTGAATAAAATGCATTTAAACTGTTCCATTTCATAAATAGGATCAAGAACTCCACATTATTCTGGAAATGCTACACCTCTACATAATCAAGATGGTTCACGTACGCCAGCTTGGGATCCAAACGTTACAAATACTCCAGCTAGGGACCCGGATAATGATTACACGTTTGAGAATAGCAATTACAACCCTATTACACCGGGTTATTCTGCTCCTTATACGCCTCAGACACCGGTACAACTGAACTGCTTTTACAATAATAAAATGAAATTATAATCATACCTTTATTCTTTAACTTTTTAAAGGGTGGATATGCTTCGGATAACACATATTCCCCATATCAACCCTCACCGGGATCCGGATATAATCCAACGCCAAGCCCAGGGTATATTGAAAGCCCCTCGGGTAATTTCAATCCTACACCTAGCCCTGGATATAATCCTAGCCCTCTCACTTATTCGAGTCCAATGACTCCGAGTGGGAATTTTCATCCACAGACTCCTGGCACTGGTAATAATAATGAATATGCTAAAAATTGTGGTTGGTTTTAACCTTCTTTTTCAAAACGTTAGGTCTAGAAACTTACAACACTAGTACAGAATGGCACAGCAATGGAATTGAGGTTCAAGTAAAGGAAACGCATCCTGAACAAGGGTTACGAAGGCAGATTGGTGTAATTCGTAGCGTGGTGAGTATTGAAATGAAGATTACAACGAAAAAACATTATAAACTTATTAATCGAATCGATTTTATTTGCAGAGTAATACGTGTGCCGTTTTCTTGATGCAAGAGGAGAGAACTGTGAACATTTTGCCAGAGTATTTGGAGCCTGTTGTTCCAAAGAAGGATGATCGTGTCAAAGTCATAGCTGGAGAATATCGAGAGCAGACTGGGATGTTGGCGAGTATTGATCAAGGGGATTGTGTTGTGGAATTCGACACGATTCAATATGCAGAGAGGCATCATTTGATCCCGCTTACTTTCTTAGCTAAATTAGCAGAGGGTTAATCTATTGGATTTGTATATAAAGCCCAATGATTGTAAATTCTTAAGGAAATGTTAAGAATACCTACGATATATCCATTTATTGTAAGATGCAAATATCTAAGCTATCGTACATATTCATATTATTACCACATGTAGTAATTAAGTAATTTTAAATTGTACTTTCATTTCTTCTATGAATATTTTTTTGTTTTATTTTAATTTTGAAGCGTCGTTTGAATAGTTAAGATATTTACAGCTAAATCTGTTAATATTTCTATTCTTTAAATGGAAAAATTTGAGGCATATTTGATAGGTATAAATAAATAATATTATGAAGGATGTTTAGACGATCGTAATAACTAATAAGGTAAATATTAAATGAATCGAATGTATAAAAATGTTTATTGATCTACAATATCAATACGTGAAATTCAGAAACTATAATAGGATAAAATTAATGGTTAAAATATGTATTTAAGATAATTATTTGTTTCAATAAAATAATACCCACTTTTAAAAATAAAATGAGAAAGTCTTTGAAAGATCCTATATTTTCTACAGATATGATATTTATGAAAGATGTTAAAATATTAGGGGTACTACTGATAATCCTAAGTTCTAATTAACAATAACATTGATTGACATATAAAATACCATGAAAGTCCGCATCTAGAAAAGAGTAATTGATCCTTCGGAGCTTGATTAGGGCTTGAACTTGACCAATGGTATATTTTTAGTTTGCAAGCACCTGTCGCATACCCATTCTGCGCAAAAAATGAGGTAATATTTTAATGCTCGTTTTTTAAATAATTATTAAAGGCATGTACCTGCAAACACTTCCTGGGTTAAGAAAGAATAAGCAGCGTCGCTTAATGCAGCACAATGTCTAAAAAATAAAATAAATAAAATTTTAAAAGATAATGAACAAGGGAAACAATTGCAAAGTCCAAAGGGCATAAATTAACAACAAAGGATCTTACCGATGGAACCAAAAGTGACAACCAGATTCGCATGGGATTGCTTGGTCATTTTCGCTGACTTCCTTTTGGCAAATCCCGCAAGGATAGATTGGTGGAGCATTCGGATTTTGCTAAATTCAATAAATCGTAGGTATATTATTGCTCAATTAACGAATGATTAAGTAAATTAAAACCAACCGGATTAAAAATCATAGGCTGATTTTGTGGATAGATGACTGCTTTTCCACTGCTGGGTAATGGCATTGGTTTTGGGGGACCACTCCATTGATCTCTGCCAATAATGAATTATATTTATGATCATAAATCTTGAGCATTAAAATGATTGCAATTTCATTGAACAAACGTACCTCAGTTGAGGCTGTCCCATCATTTGCTGCTGGGAGTGGGGTGGCATTCCGGGTCCCATATTCATATTTCCATATTGCATTTGTCCTGGGTGCATTTGTTGACCCATTTGACCTGGATTTGGACACATCATATGGCCAGGTGGGCTACCCATATTCATATTGTGACGTTGA